>JBBPPX010000103.1:0-80991 GCA_038092235.1 Leccinum boreale
ACAGAGTCCGTTTGGTGCACCAAAGAGCTGGATTAGCTCATGGTAGTGCTTGATGGAATGTTGGCGGGGAAGTGAAAATGTCGAAACGACACCGGTCCTCTTGAAAACCTCCCGGTAACGGTAAAAGTGTTGGGTTGCATCACTGATGCTGCTCAGTGCAGAGTCTGTGATCACATTCCGCCGTACAAGATAACAGAATTCCATGAAGGCACGGAAAGTGCGTATCATGTCATCTGGGACATAGCCTTCTATTGCCGCAATGTAAACCTTGTAACTTTAGTTATGACAAACAAAAAAGATACACGAGTGAGGTGGACGAACCTTCATCAGCGCCTTGGAATCGTTACCGGTCCATTGCTTGAATCCCCGGCCCTGTGGGAAGCGACGTAGGCCAGTAAAGGGTGCTATAGCGGCGATACTGTTTGTGGAATATTCAGTGTCGAATGGCAACTGAAAGTAGAGTAATACTAGTGCGTACCGTCTATCAATCTCATCCATGATGTGCTCTGCTCGACGTGTCGATCCTGATGTTTGCTTAATATATTTCTCTACCCAGTCTACCAAATGATCTTTGAACGCTCCCTTGATGAGTTGGTGGAGTATATCTGGGGCGATAAGCTCGTATATGTCGGCGCAGGGGAAATCATTTGTGAATGGCTAGAAAGAAACATATTACATTCGTTTCAATATGAATGAAATAGAGGATACGTACAACAAGGTTACCAACAATACCAAACTCATTCCACATTTGATCCAATGTAGCGTTCTGAAACAATGTCTCAGTCAACCGCTGACAACGGTTTATAGTGTCCGGGTCTGAATCAAGTGTACCGCGTGTTGCAGTACATCTGCATTTATTGTTAACACTAGGTCCACTCTGTTCTTCGAAAGTAGAGCTGACTCGGACTTACCGTGCACACCAGCGACGAAAACACAGGCCAGTAGCACCTGCTCCTCGTAATCGGCTATATACGGACCAAGCCCATATATCGTCTTTCGGAAATGCCCATCGCCATAGCACATCTGGAAAAAAAACATTAGCTATGGAGTGCTACATAGCATCTATTGACCTGTTAGACCCCATAGTCTTCCCCCTTCTATGTAGTACTACATAGACACTGGATTCTCGACTGTCACTACCGTAGCAACTGTAGCACACCATATTAATTGACTATGTATACTACCAAAGACCTAGTAGCATACCATACTAGTACACCGTAGCACACAATAGCACACAATAGCACACAATAGCACACAATAGTGAGTGTAGAAACCTCCATAAATTGACAATCTATACTACCAGAGACGTAGTAGTATGTGTACTAGCACGAAGCTACTAGGGTCTACTACACTACACCAACAACACCATATTGAAACTTGTATGACACTAGTCCATATCACCACTGGCATCTGACCCCTCAATCTCATCCTCGAGAACCCAGTCTACCTGATCATCCTCCTTTAGCCACCAACCACTTTGTTCCTCCTTCTCGATTTCCTCGAGCTCTTCACTGTTCAGACTACTAGTACCATTACCTGCCTGTCCAGTACCATTACCCGCCTGTCCATATGATTCCTGAATAGCATACTTGATGACATTGTTGGTGATTGTGATGGGGCTGGTGCTCTGCTCATTGTCGTCAATATCGAGATAGCAAGACTCGATTGTGGAGCGCAGTAGCCTAGGAGGAAACTAAGAGAACAGTGGGAGATACTCACTGTTTATAGTCCTAAGGGAACGAACAAGGATAAGAGTATAGCGAGAGTGTAGTGACTCGAGCTAGAAGCTTAGATGTGAGAGTAATGGAAGAATAAGTCGAAGACTCGTTATTGTCTTAGAGCAAAGGCTCCAGGTTTATATACAGTACAGGGATGTTTGTATCTATGTATGTGTATCTCCTATAAAAGGGAAATAGAGATAGAACTCTATAGAATGTCATAGAGGGATGACAAAGTAATGAGTCATCCGCAGTATGATACTGTTATCATCCAATGGCGTTAAAGCCTTATCAATGTGATGAGTAACACAAATAGCGTAAGTAAAGATAAGAAAGATAAGAGATAAGTGAGTCATATCTGTGAGTCATAAAGATGAGTCACGATTGAGTCACGATGTGTTACAGCGTGTAACACATCAGAATCATGGTATGGATAGAAACGAATCCATGATTCTCAACACCATACTCGCACGGGGTAGAGTGTGGGCAAGGCCTCCTGCTGCACGAGATTTGAACTGCGAAAATTTGGTCAAAACATGTGTGCAATGTATAGAAAAAGTACTTACCGCTTTGTCCGCAATAGACGGCACCTCAGCGGTCATCCTTGGAGCTTCCAAAGGCTGAATTTTGAGTGGGTTGAACTGCGCTGCTTTTGTAGCTTGGTCGTGCTTTCGGATACGCTCCTCACGGCGCTTGGCTTTGACCTGTGTGTCTCGTTCCTGAACAGTCTTCTCCTGTTCGAAATCCTCTGTATATTGTGCCACAGCAAGTCAGAGTGAGTACTACAACGCGGCCAACAATTCATATGCTTACCTTGCAAAGCCTGAAGTTTTGCTGATGGACGGCGAATATGACCGTCGGGTGCAGGCTGAGATACGTCTTTTGGCATATTAAACGAAGGGTTGTAAATAAAAGAAAGCGAATGGTCAGTGATAGATGAAATAAAAATTAACGAGTGTAGAATGAAAGGGTGAAGGTCAGTGGACAGGCAGATCGGTTCTACTTAAATATGTTCGCTGTAGCGGACAATGAAGGAATTCCAAACCGCGATGATGGGTGACTATGGTGCAGGGCAGCAGCTATGGGAACCTGGTAGTAGCCTCAAGTTTGAGACCGAACTGGTTGATCTAGACTGTACAGGGTAGCAGCTATGGGGACCTGGTAGTAGCCTCAAGTTCGGGACTGAACTGGTTGATCTAGACCATACAGGGTAGCAGCTACGGGGACCTGGTAGTAGCCTCAAGTACAAGACCGAGCTGGTTGGGCTAAATCGTGCAGGGCAGCGACCACAGCCTGGACCTGGCAGTAGTCGAGGATCCGACGGTTCGAGACCAAAGGTCAAGAGGCTAGTGGACTGTGCAGCAACAGCAGGGACCTGGTACTAGGAGCCAATTTGAGAGGTCAAGCCAGACTGCGCAGAGCAGCAACTATGTGGACTTGATAGTAGAGGATCCAGTCTGGAACCAAGTCTGATAGTGGCGGTAGTGGCAGTAGTGATAATTAGACAACTTGGAGATATATAAAAAAAAAAAGGAATGGAGACATACCAAGCTGTACAGATCAGCTGTCTGGAATTTAAAATTTCAGCAAATCAGCTAAGCGTCCACAGCGGAAGGTCAGTCAGCAATCAATTGTCTTGTGTGTACCATATTCCTTACAATATTGCCTCCGAGTCCGAGTCTGTGCACGGTGCACCAAGCCCGCATCGAGCCCGCATCGTCTCTTAAGTTCTTGCTGCCTGTGTCAACAAACCGATGCCGAGCCACATCCGTCAGCAACAACATAGCTGCAATTACTGTTGACGAACCTTTCTGATGGCTGGAGGGGTGCATTGGCACATTGCACATTCGATACTGTGCCATGGGCAGTGGGAAACCAAGGCACAACAACTTGCGCAACGTGCTGGCCCTCGGACTCAAGACTCAGACGCAGACATCAATCATGAAAATATCGACTTATCTGATGTCAATCTTGATGTTAATCACAATATTGACATGCCAGCCAGGGCACTCGGCGATGTCGAAGAAGGGGGTGCCCACCTGGAAGATGAGCACTGTGAGCACGAGCTGATTGTCAAGGAAGAACATGAGTCCTGCTTTCCGCACTTCGCCCAGGAATTTGCAGAGAAGCCCGCTGTGGATGTCATTGGTCGCGAGGAGACGGCATTCAAAAAAATGAAACATTACCAAGAAGCAGCTGGATGAGGAGCATATGCTCCGTTTACAGATCACGAGGAGTGAGAGCTCGCTCAATGGCTCCTCAAAAATGTCAACCAACGTGGCACAGAAGAGTTTCTGAAATTACCAATCGTCAGTTCATAGACACAATAAGATTTATTCGACTGCTAACTTACCTTTCTGAAGACAAAGAGTCGAACGCAGCTGTCATTCCACAGTAACTATACCTTCTTGCAGCTCGTGGACCAACTACCCACAGGACCCGAGTGGTCCTGCAGGCTCATTCATGTCTACAGCGATCTCGGACCACTTGATGAAAATAACACAGCAATGGATAATGTAGATGCAAGTGGAATTGAGAATCTTGAACTCTGGATGCACGATCCGGTGGCCTGCATTCGAGAATTAATGGATAATCCTGCCTTTGACGGAAGCATGGCTTATGCACCGGAAAAGATCTTCATAGACGCTGAGGGGCGGACTTGCCGATACGACGAAATGTGGACTGCCGACTGGTGGTGGGACATGCAGGTAACTTATTTCTCATCCTGACATTGTTACATACTTGAGGATTGCTCCGAAGAGACGGTTGCCAGCTGGCGCAACTATTGCGCCAGTGATATTGGCGTCTGATAAAACCGAGCTGTCTCGTTTCAAAGGAGACAAATCCACGTGGCCTGTATACCTGATAATTGGGAATATATCTAAAGATGTTCATCATGAACCCTCGCACCATGTGTCCATGTTGTTGGGATACTTGCCCGTCTCAAAACTGGCATCGTTTGAAGACAACTCAGTTGCTGGTTACTGTTATGATTGTCTCCTAGATTCACCATGTATTTCTTTTCTCTCTCTTTTCCTTTCACTTATCACCTCTACCTTGTATTCACATTGTATCGTAGATCTCTAGTGAGTTCACCTCCTTCACCTCGCTGATGATCCACAACTCTCCTATCTTTGTTCCTATTCTTTCCTATCATCATTCCGACGTTTCCCTATCTTGCTCTTATCTTCTGACTCATGATGATGACATTGCTTCATCATCCTTCTGTTATTGCTTACTGTAAATCTAGACCTCCACAGCTTCTGACTCATTCTCTACTGCAGATGACTCCTCTCTTCCATGTGATTCCATCGCATTCCATCCTCTAGTACTTAAGACATGTCTCTCTGTCTTGTATCACCCTAAGCTAGAGCTACTTGGAATATCACTTAGTTCTCTGCGAAACCCCTCGAGTCTATCATCTCTTAGTTCCTTTGAGTCTCTACCCTCTCGGGAGAGTACCTAGTCTTTAGTCTCCGAGTGACATGACTCTTCATGAGTTCCTCCTTGAAAGAATACTTAGTCTTCTGGTCTCGCCAGGCTTTACGCTTGCTCGGCCAATCCTCCATCTCAGCCTTCGTCTCCAAATCTACATCCGACCCTATCCGGGCCAGCTGTAACAAAAGCTCTAGCTTTCCCTCTGCAGTCACCATTGTTGTACACCGCCTCCACCATCACGTCTAGAACTCCCTACCAAAGACCAGAGTGGAATGTTCCCTCCATCCCTCAAAACCCTTTAGCCTCTTCGTCCCATCAGCACTTATTGTCCACCTCTTCCTGGAGAGGAGAACCCCTTGCCCTAGACTCCCCAGACTCCCCTCCTCAGCATTATTCTAGCAACAAGGATGAGACAGACACAGAACTTCCTCTCCTCTCTTACGAAGATCAGGAGGAATCTCTTTCCCTAGACACAGAACTCGCCCATCAACTTTCTTCCAGCCTTACCCTTCCTCAAGTACCCACTCCTCCTTCCCCTTTCCCCCATACTCCTAGCGGAAATATCTTCACTGTCCCGAACCCCACTCCAGCACCACCACCCAAACCTTCTCCTATCATGTCAAAACCTGTAGAACTTCATCTCTCTCCACCCGATTCCTATGACGGGAAACACCACAAAGCCCTACCCTGGTTGCGTTCAGTATGCAGATACCTAGTCGTAAACAAGGACATTTATAACATAGATGAAAGGAAGATCTGTTACGCGCTATCCTTCATGAAGGAAGGGAACACCACCACCTGGGCTGACACCTTCACCTCGAAGCACCTTGATGGAGGAGGAACCACCCTTGGGACTTGGGCCGCATTTCTCACAGAATTCAAAACAACCTTTGAACACTCCAATTCCGCAGCCAATGCTCTCGCTTGGTTGACTACTCAGAAGATGATCGAGAAATCTCCTGGGAAATACTCTATGTCCCTCGCCTTGTACATCTCCCAATTCCAAAGCAATGTCGCTGTCTCTAAAGTAAGTGAGGAATCCACCCTCTGCCACTACTTTTCCTCAGGCATTCCCCCTTCGTTATCCGGAAAGATTTATCTGATGGAAACCATCCCTACTACCATCGAGAAATGGTACTCTCATGTGCAAAGAATTGACGACCAGCAATGCCGTGCCTTCCTCACCTCTCAGCAACATAAAGGGCGATCCTTCACCAACTCCTTTACTCCTACCAACTCCACTGGAGAATGAGATCCCAATGCCATGGATGTTGACGCGGTCAGCATCCGCATTCCTAAACTTACTCCCTCGGAAAGGGAGCGATGCTTCAAACAAGGACTTTGTCTTCGATGCAGGAAGTCCGGACACAACGCAGCTTCTTGTTCCACATTCTCGACCAACTCTTCCTCCTTTAGAGGACCTACCAAGAAGGTCACCAAAGCTGAAGAAGAAGACTTACCAAGATTAAATGAGATCGAGAGTGATGATGAAGAAGCAGTGGTCATAGGAAAAACAGACTTCTTTCTCTGCTCTCTGGATTTTTGAAAAGGAGACCTCGTTCAACACAAGGTTCTCCTATCTCTACATGTGCCCCTGTACTAGTATCCTCTTCGTCCAAAGCAATGAAGATCCCCATCTCTCTAGTAACCCCTTCGCACTCTCTAAAAGTTGTTGACACCTCAGCCCTCATTGACAGCGGTGCTGAAATCTCCTGCATCGACTGGGCCTTCATCCGAAGAAACAACCTCCCTCGAGATTGCCTTCCCATACCCATTAGAGTTCGAAACGTCGACCAATCCACCAATTGAAAAGGCGACATCCTCTTCTCCACCACTCTCTTTGTAGACATCGGGAAAGTCAACCAAAAGGTTACCTTCCACATTATGGATTGCAGAAACGAAAATGTCATCTTGGGTCTCCCTTGGCTTAGGAACACTAATCCAACCATCGATTGGGATAAGCAAACCCTTACCATTCCAGAATCTGTCGATCAATCTGCGGATCTATACCACCTACACGTCGCCGATCTCGAACATCACAACACCCACTTTCCTCGACCAACTCCTCGAACCCCTTTGAAATCTAAACCACCTCGTCACGTCGAAGTCTACCCTACCCATGATAAGAAACTCTATAGCTTCCTTGGATTCAAAACAGAATCCCAATATCTTCAAAGGGCTACTGTCAACAAAATCCTCTGCTGAGTAATGAAGTGTGGCTCCCGCTTCATCCCCAAAAGATCCTCTCTCGTCGCTTGTCTTACCACAGCCACCAACCTCACAGTCGAAGCAGAAAAAGCGAAACCCAAGACTACCCTCCCGTCTGAATACGCAGCCTTCACCTAGGTCTTCTCTGAAGAAGCTTCCTCTCATCTTCCCCCTTCCAGACCCTATGACCATGCCATACAACTCGATGAAACCTTTGTTCCTAAAATTGGAAAGGTGTACCCCCTCTCCCCTGACGAACAAAAAGCCACAAAAGCCTTCCTCGATGAAAACCTTCACAGCGGAAAAAATTAGACCCTCCAAATCTCCTCAGGCGTCCTCCTTCTTCTTCGTGAAAAGGAAAGATGGCAAACTTCGCCCCTGCCAGGACTACCACTACCTTAACTCCCATACCACTTGTGATGCCTACCCTCTCCCCCTCGTCTCAGACCTCATTGATAAACTCAAAGGCACTAAAGTATTCACCAAGTTCGACGTTCGTTGGGGCTATAACAATGTTCGCATAAAAGAGGGAGATCAATGGAAAGGTGCATTCATCACCCATAAGGGACTCTTCGAACCCACTGTTATGTTCTTCGGTATGAACAACTCCCCCTCCACCTTCCAACAATTTATGAACAACTCTTTTCGGGATATGATTGCTGAAGGATGGCTCGTCATTTATATGGACGACCTCTTGATCTTCTCCCCCAGACGACACCTCTCATTCCGAACATACCAAGTGTGTCCTCCAATGGATGACTGAATTGGACCTTCACCTTCGCTTAGAAAAGTGTAACTTCGCCACTGCTGAAGTCAAATATCTCGGTATGATCGTCAAACCTGGCACCCTGGCCATGGACCCAGTCAAGTTGGACGGAATCGCCTCCTGGCCCACCCCCACTACAGTTAAGACCGTCTGATCCATCCTGGGTTTTGCCAACTTCTATCGACAATTCATTGATCATTACTCGGACATCGCTTGTCCACTCATCAACCTCACTAAAAAGGATAAACCATGGGATTGGTCCACTGCTTGTCAGTTGTCCTTTGACCGCCTCAAACAAGCTTTCCTTTCTAAACCAGTTCTCCGCCTCCCTGATCTCTCTGCTCCTTTTGCCATCGCTACGGACACCTCTCGCGATGCCACTGGGGCGATCCTTCTCCAGACCAATTCTAATGGCGATTGGCACCCCTGTTCCTACCTCTCCCAATCTTTCATCTCCACAGAATGCAATTACGATATCTATGATCAAGAACTACTTGCTGTCATTCGAGCCCTTAAAACATGGCGCCAATACCTTCGAGGTTCCTCTTTTCCAGTCCAGGTTTTCACCAACCACAAAAACCTTACCTTCTTCTGTAGCCCCCAACATCTGAATCGCCGTCAAGCTCGTTGGCTTCTTGATCTTGCCAATTTCAATTTTAAAATCACCCATGTCCCTGGAACAGCACTCGCTGGACCTGATGCCCTGTCCCGATGACCGGACAAACTCTCCCTCTCCCCTGATAACGAAGACGTCACCCTCCTTCCCCCATCCCTCTTTGTCCATGTTGTCGATGCCACCCTATGTGATGTTATTACCTCTGCCTCAGGTGACGATATTCTCGTCCGCAATGCCCTCCAAGCTCTCGATGGTACTATTCCCCCCACCTTCCGCTCTCGCCTTTCTGATTGGCAGATCGACAACAGTCTCCTTACCTATCAAAACCGAGTCTATATTCCCGACTCTGGTTCCCTTCGTCGCAATATTGTTGCTCGTTCTCATGACCACCCCTCTGCTGGTCATCCTGGCTACCTTAAAACTCGCCAACTCGTCACAGCGGAATACTGGTGGCCTGGCCTTGCTGCCTTCGTTCATCAATATGTCGAAGGTTGCTCCCTTTGCCAGCAATGCACAGCGAACACCCACCCCACTGTACCCCCCCTTACTCTGATAAAGTCCACCTGTTCCCGCCCATTTCAGCAGATCTCTTGTGATCTTATCACCAATCTTCCCTCCTCCTCCGGATTTGACTCCTTATTGGTTGTGGTCGACCACGGGCTTACGAAGGGGGTGATTCTCTGTCCTACCAAGAAAACCATCATGGCTGAAGGGATAGCAACCCTTTTCTTCCACAAAGTATACAAACGCTTCAGACTCTACGACAAAATCATATCAGATTGAGGTCCACAATTTGCATCCTCCTTTGCCAGAGAACTCAGAAAAGTCCTCAGATATAATCTCTCCCTCTCTACCGCCTATCACCCTCAAACAGATGGAGAAACTGAGCGTGTCAACCAAGAGGTCGAGACCTATCTTCGGATCCTTTGTGGAGATAACCCCACCATATGGTCTGATCTGATCACTCAAGCGGAGTTCGCTCACAATCATCGCCCCCATTCTGTAACCGGAAAGTCCCGCTTCTTCCTCATGATGGGTTTCAAACCCCGTCCTCTTCCTACGGTGATCGCCGAAACTAATCTCCCTGCCATCAAAACTCAACTCAAAACCCTTTCTGCTGCTCGAGATGAGGCCCTTGCTGCCCATGAACTTGCTCGACAGGTCATGTCTGCTAGAAATGGCAGAGGGTTTGTTCCGTTCTCAAAGGGAGACAAAGTCTGGCTGGAAGCCAAAAATCTCAAATGAAACCTCACCTCTAGAAAGTTTGCTCCAAAACGAGAAGGACCTTTTACCATCACTCAGGTCCTCTCTCCCATCACATATCAGCTGTGCCTTCCCAAAACCTGAAGCATTCATAACATGTTTCATGCTTCTCTTTTATCGCCCTATCGCGAAAACACCATACATGGTCCGAACTTCCCTGCCCCACCACCTGACCTTATCGAGGGCGAGGAGGAGTTTGAAATACTGCGGATCATATGCCACAGAGGTCCCCTTCACAACCGCATGTACTTGATCTGATGGAAAGGATATACGGCCGAAGAAGACACCTGGATTCCAGAACGAGAATTAAAACACACAAAAACAACCCTCTTAGCATATAAGAAACTTCATCCCCTCGCTTTTCCTTCTAAATCTCCCTCATCTTAGAAATCCTATACCGTCCACTCCCCACCACAATGTCTAGCTATGTCCCTTCCGATTCCATTTCTTCCATTTCTTCCATTTCTCTTTCACCCCCTCCTTCATCACGTAGTTCTCCCACTTCTACCAGTCCTTTGGCTCGAAGTCATCTCCCTAGCCCTCTTAGTGGAACGCCTCTGGGCCCAGACGATCTTATTACTCCTCCCCTTTCTCCAAAACCTCAGAACATAGTCGACTCCGCCAAAGAACCCACCATCCCCTGGTGCATCGACTCCCCTCCTCTCCCTGTTCGTTCCAATGTATATCACATCTCTACCGTTGACGTTCCCCTCTACGCCAGTAAACTCAGGACTGATGACGCCTCACCTGAGGATTTGCGACGCCTTCGCACCTACTTACAGGATGCTCGCTACACTCGGGACATTTATGCTTACGCCAACGTCGAATCCCCTCTCCACTTGTTATATAACGTGTTTGCCCATGTCTCTCGTCTTGGAGGCATTGTGTCTAACTTAAGGAACTCTTCCGACTCTAATGCCGCATTCCTCTCCTCCCAAATCACCGCCACACAACGAGCAGTTGACGAACATCTCCTCTCTGCCATGCATCAACTCGGGATGACTGAGTTCATCACCGATATAGATCGCTTTCTGGCTGAGATGACTATTTACTCCACTCCTCTCACTATCCCGACGACCCCTTCCTCTCCTCCAGGCCTTCCTTGTCCCCTCCTCCATGTCCATATCCCTGCTGAGATAGAGGCAGTTAGTCTCCAAGCTATTTTCCCCATCCCTATCGGGATACACCCTCCTATGCTCCCTGTTCCTTCCCCCTCTCCATCACCCCCTTTTGGACCAGAAGAGATCCAAGTGGAGATCGACAAGATTGAGGCCGTCCATGACTCAGTCTTGGTACATGGCAGTGACGAGGAACACATCGAACATATGGACCCCGCTTATCATTCTCCCCCTCCTTCCATTGCCTCGACCCTGTCCGCATCCTCCCTCCCTTTAACCCGAGCAGAAGACGCTGCTATGAACTCGGCTGAAGCCCAACTCACCAAAGAACTCGACCTCCCTGTTGATTGCTCCCACAGACTATACCCAAAGGCATGCTTCACCTGTCAGCACCTCAGTCATATTCGTATCGACTGCCCGCATTATACCTGCCCTGTCTGTCTTAAGGTCGTGCCAGGACATTCTCAAGGGGTCTGCCCTCTTAAATGTTGCACTCCACAACCCTCCCCTTCCATGTCCTCCTCATCCTCCACCTCTTCTTGCTCCCCCTATCGGTCCACTCACTCTGGTTGAGGTCGCGCCAGACCCTTTCACCCCCCTCGAGGATCTACCTCTTCTCGTTGTACTTGCCCTCCTCCTTCTTATCCTACCCTCAATGATCATCCTCCATCCCCAGGATACGATTACGATTACGAAGACACTTATGACAGAGCAGCTGATGCTAATACCTCGGGGGAACACAATTGGACAGGACAAGACTACTAAAGCTTGGGTCGGTGACTCCAAGGCTACAAGGGGGGTAATGTTACGATTGTCTCCTAGATTCACCATGTATCTCTTTTCTCTCTCTTTTCCTTTCACTTATCACCTCTACCTTGTATTCACATTGTATCATAGATCTCTAGCAAGTTCACCTCCTTCACCTCACTGATGATCCACAACTCTCCTATCTTTGTTCCTATTCTTTCCTATCATCGTTCCGACGTTTCCCTATCTCGCTCTTATCTTCTGACTCATGATGATGACATTACTTCATCATCCTTCTGTTATCGCTTACTGTACATCTAGACCTCCACAGCTTCTGACTCATTCTCTACTGCAGATGACTCCCCTCTTCCATGTGATTCCATCGCGTTCCATCCTCTAGTACTTAAGACATGTCTCTCTGTCTTGTATCACCCTAAGCTAGAGCTACTTGCAATATCACTTAGCTCTCTGTGAAACCCCTTGAATCTATTGTCTCTTAGTTTCTTCAAGTCTCTACCCTCTCGGGAGAGTACCTAGTCTTTAGTCTCTGAGTGACATGACTCTTCGTGAGTTCCTCCTCGAAAGAATACTTAGTCTTCGGGTCTCGCCAGGCATTACGCTTGCTCAGCCAATCCTCCGTCTCAGCCTTCGTCTCCAAGTCTACTTCTGACCCTATCCGGGCCAGCTGTAACACTTTGCCTATCGAGAGTCACCACTCCCTGCCATGGCCCACCACTGACTTCTTCCAGCCACACCAGGAAGCATAACCGTGACTCATTCAAGTCAGCACTGTCAACAAGTGACAAATCTGCCTCTATAACAGCAGAAAATTGCAACCAACTGGTACTGGCATCAGTGTGTGGCACTTCACATGTTACCACAACAGAGAATAGGAACTTGCAGGAGCCTTTACCATTGCCATTACTATGAGGCCCCACATGCTTTGACTCCTACAGCAACAGAGGATTCAAGTGCTAGCATCTCCGAGTCAAACCTGGCGACAACAGAAAACAGCAAATTGACAGTGATATCAGCAACTTGAAGGACCTAAACACACTGGGCAGTAATAGCACCCAATTCTGCAGGCCCTGCAGCGACCAAAAACACACTTGGACACCAGATACTTGACTCAGACTCAGACAAATTGGTTGAAGATGATGTTTCAAACACCAAAGACTGTCACAGTGATCAACCTGCTGTAAGTCAAACTGGCTATATCTTAATCATGCTAACATGTTCTTCAGTGGATCACTCTCCAAGGACTCCCTCAAGATCAAAATACTAGTATTGCCACCTATTCAATTTCCAGCCAATACCAAGGCCACGAGCAAGAAGGATGGTAAAGTGAAGACCATGGACAGCATCACAGTAAACACCAAAGAGAATGCAGAAGGGTCCAAGTCTTGACCTGGGCCTTCTGCTTCGGACAGAGGAAAATACACCACCAGAAAGAAATCCTCAAAGTACAAGTATCTGTAAAAAAAACAAATACTGCCAGATGTTATGCTTGGCTCAGGTAGAGATGAGCATAGGCCTTGTGGTCGAGGGACAAAGAGTACAAGGTGGTTTCTCACGAATGGAGAGGGTACAAGGAGTTGTGGGTAGGCAACGACGAAGATGCACTCGATCTAATGAAGAGTGACTGACTCGAAGATGTACAAGGGAGTGTTGACTCAGAAGTACGACGAAGACTTTATTGAGAGGGATCTCACTGAAGAGAAGGGTGAGGAGGCTGGATTGCAAGTAAGTAGTTACAAGGCAGATCTAGCTTAGTGTACAATGACAAGGAAGTCAGGTTTATATAGTACAAGGAAAGGAAGGTCATAGAAGGTTGTAGAAGGGTGGTTGGTAATCTGCAGTACAAGATGAGTCATATAGAAGTAAGAGGAATCTGATGGAAGGAAATGCTGACGTGGCAAGTGCGATAGGAACAGATGATGAATAAAAGGGTATGAGTCAGCATAAGAGAAAAGAAAGGTCAGCGTCGAGAGTCGAACGTAGCGACTGGTAGTCCAAGAGAGAATCGAAGACAAGAAGAGAAAGAAAAGAGCAAGTCGTAACACCAGATGCTATATAGTCAATATAGTCCCAGTAGATACTGTAGTCTTCCGCCTACTTTATTGTACTACATAGACACTTAAGTTCTTGACTGGCACTACCATAGTGATTTGTAGTGCACTGTAGTATATGCTACCAAGATCACCATAGCACTCCATAGCATACTATAGTCAATGTAGCAAACCATAGTAATTATCAACCTGTACTACCAGAGGCATGGTAGCATTGCATAGCTTACTATAGTCAATGTAGCAAACCATAGTAATTGTCTATGTGTACTACCAGAGACATGGTAGCACTGCATAGCAATTGTAGCAAACCATAGCCAAGTTGATTGACAATGTAATGTGCTACTGAGAATATGGTAGCACTACATAGTACTAGTAGCACAGATCTACAAGAATTTGCTATACCAATGACAATACCATAGTCCATGATCAGCAAGCCTAACACCTACTCCTCAACCTCACCTATATCCAACTGCTGACTGATCTCACCATCCAACCCATTGATCTCACTGTCCAACCCATTGAGCTCACCATCTGACCCACAAATCTCATCCTCAATGTGCTTTAACTGGATAGTACTATGATCCTCCTTCAGCCACCAACCCACTCTGCTCTTCCTCAATCTCATCCGAAATCCCCCTGCTGGTATGTCTGAATGCCTTGATTGCCTCCTGGATAACATCATCAGTGATGGCAATCATCATGCTGTTCTATTCATCATTGTTGATGCCCATGTTTGACCTGTGCTTGCAGCTCAACTTTTAGCAGGTGTCGTAAATTACTTAGATGGTAATCTATTCCAAGTCATCCTATCTTCTGTTTTCAAAGACTTCCTTGAGGATTGTGCCTAAGAGATTTTGTTTCTTGGTTTGCTCATCGAAGTACTTTAGAGTCTTCAGGTGCTGTCTATAGAGCGGTTTGTATTTGTCCTCTAAGTCTTTTCTTTGAAGTGGATGGATTTCCGCTTTCCCATGGGCCATAGTCCACTCATTGAGTGCACATTTGATCTATTTTTGTTTTGTGTTAGCATTATGATGTGTGCTCATCCGGTCTTCACACACTCACCACTGTGAAAGTCAGTGCAAATCCAACTATTGAGATAGCAAGACTCGATTGTGGAGCGCAGTAGCCTAGGAGGGAACTAAGAGAACAGTGGGAGATACTCACTGTTTATAGTCTTATGGGAACGAACAAGGATAAGAGTATTGCGAGAGTGTGTTGACTCGAGCAAGAAGCTTATGTGTGAGAGTGATGGAAGAATAAGTCGAAGACTTGTTATTGTCCTAGAGCGAATGCTCCAGGTTTATATATGATACAGAGATGTTTGTATCTATGTATGTATGTCTCCTATAAAAGGGAAATAGAGATAGAACTCTATGGAAGGTCATGGAAGGATGATGAAATCATGAGTCATCCACAGTAAGATACTGTTATCATCCAATGGCGTTAAAGCCTTATCTATGTGATGAGTAACATGAATAGCATAAGTAAAGATAAGAAAGATAAGTGATAAGTGAGTCATGATTGAGTCACAATGTGTCACAGCATGTAACACATCAGGAATCATGGTATGGATCGAAACAAATCCATGATTCTCAACACCTACCTGTGGAAATGGATCATAGATTCATAGTATTCCAGCCATTATTCCCTCATGAGCTTTCTTCTTGAAGAGAATGTCATTGATGATGAGCTGCATCACCTTGTTCTTGTAAATATCGGTGCAGCGAGGGTGGAGTTCCTGAGCATCAAATCTGATCAGTCCAGTTGTAGAATATATGCTGAAGTTCCATCAACACTGTGACCTACATGGAAAGCAAACCCGGACTCAGACTTGTCCTTCAGGCTTCAGCTGAATCACAAGCCTCCGGTTGTTCTCCTTGGTGGCCACCAGATGGGGCATTTGGGAGCAGAAAGTGGAGCAGAGTTGGACAGACACATTGTACTGAATAGCAGCATACCATGACATTTCAGGGCAGAAAATGGACATGTATGTATTGTAGAGTAGCAATGGCATACAAGAGCATTTCGGGGCAGAAAATGAGCATGTAAGAACCTGACCAGCTAATAGCATGTTGCAAAATTTCAAACTTGCCTTCCAATCCCGCCACATTGAGACTCCATGGAACCTTATCTGGACTTCATTCAGACATTTATGTAATGTGAAGTTGTGATTTTTTCCGAATCTCACCAAATTGGGAATGCTGTGATGCCATTTTGAGGCCCTGGTGACTTTTTACTATATTTAGTCCCCTTCTGAGCACCTTCCAACTGTCTTGGAAAAAATTCGGGTTGAATTGGAAGCCAGCAGCATCTTGGGACCTTAGAAGCCCTTGCCATGCATGGGAATTAATATTTATTTTTTGCGACACATAAGGGAGCAGAAAATGAACAGGAAAGACTACAGATATAGCATATGGAAGCAGAAAAGAAAAGCAACGGGGACGATGGACAGTGCTCACCCAAATATGCTGTACTATCATAATCCTGCACAGAAAACCATCATATGACTACAGGCAAAGCTGCAGAGGAAGCTTTTGCCAAATTGCCACTGGCATGCAAATGTTTCTCATTCAATGAGAGAAACCTGTCTTCATCTGGCACTGTATGGAAAACAAACTCTATACACTAAAATCATATGGAACCATACCCTATGATACTCGGGCATGGTTAATTTTCACTGGGCACTGTCAGCCCATGCACTTCCTAAAATGGAACGTCGGGTTTTGAGACTAGAAAAGTCCGATCCGGGCCCGCTGAAGTTCATTAAACCCTGCTGTAGTACTAATAAGTAATCCCACATTCAATTGGTTTCGTCCCGGTTGTCTCGGTTCAACAAGTTGGTCCATGAGTACGTTCAAGCCTCGAGCGAAACTACTACTGGCTTCGCTTGTTCCATTCACGGCCTTGGCTGTTGATGTGACAGTTTCTCTCACCGCACCCAGTGATGTTCCATCGGTAGCTCCAGACCTCGTCTCGCTCTCCATCGAACAAGACAGATGGGCAGATTGGGTTGGAACTACGGAACGGAACCAATTCTTTTACAACGCTCTCGATAACTTGGTTCAGATTACAAATTCGCCACCATTCATCAGGATTGGTGCTGACTCCGAGGACCATACTGTCTTTAGCGACGACGTTCAGGTATGTTTTCAGTTACACCACTCAGGATGCTAATCAGATGCGGCGTTCCAGTACGTAGAGGACGTCTTTCCTGCCTCCTCTCCTGTTGTCCCTTACCCCGAGGCAACTAACATCACTGTTGGGCAAGGATTTTATGATATCATATCCCATCTTCCTTCGGGTGAGTTCTGACTCGTTTTTCTGTAGCTGGATGTTCAACTTGCCACTGATTCAACAGGATCACGCGTTCATTGGGGACTCAACTTGAGGCAATCCAACTTGACCGCTGTATACCTCGAGACAAAGGCTCTTGTCCAGGCTTTCGAGTCCTCGGCGGTCAAGGACAACGGAGTCACGCTCAACTTCATTGAGATAGGCAACGAGCCAGATCTTTACAGCAAACATGGAGCTAGGGAAAGTTGTTGGGATGTTTCCGATTATGTCAATGAGTAAGTGCATTTCCATGCTGGTCCTTGCCGCTAACCGCTGGATTATCAGGTGGGTTGAATTCGCCACCAACGTCTCGGAGACTGCTGGTCTTTCGAAGGATTCCTGCACCAAGTTGATCGGGGGGGCTTTTGCTTTTTCGTCCCACGACGACATCTCTGGCTTCTCTCCGCAAGCAATATTTGCGAACGGCATTCTCTATACTGAGCCCGGCGCTTTAATTACCGCGTACGCTTCGCATCCGATTTCGCTTCGCTTCACTCACAAATTGCAACAGAATCTCCCAGCACCACTACAGCGGCTCGTTTTGCAGTGGGTCAGGTGCCGTTTTGCAGGACTTGATGACGAAGGCCAATATCCGCGGAAACATCAGCATGTTTGAACCAGACATCGAAGCTACGTATGATCAAGGCTTGGAGTATTTTTTAGGCGAGACCAACAGTGAGCGTTTGATTATAATCATTATGTACTTCCCTTCATCGCTTCTCACTCGTTCGCGGTTATAGGCATGAGCTGTCATGGTGCACCCGGTAAGTAAAAAAGAGCATCCGGATTCCAATCTTATCCATCATCCATAGGTGTGAGCAACTCTGCCGGCGCAGCACTCTGGGCACTTGACTATTCATTGTTCGCCACGCAAGTTGGTATCACTAGATTGCACTTCCACGAGGGCATCGGCTACAAATACAACTTTGTGAGTACCATCATCCCCAAGACGAAATCGCCCAATCTCATATGTATTTTGGAACATTTAGATCCAGCCCGTGACTTTGAACTATTCTATATTGGATGGCTCTCCCATTACTCCGCTTCCTCCTCACATACAGCCTCCCTACTACGCCGCAATCATTGCAGCGGAAACGATCGGTTCATGTAATGCCACTCAGATCGCTGAAATTTACATCAACGCAACTGATGTCTCGGGATACGGTGTATTCGAGCATGGGGACCTCGTTCGAGCCGTGTTTATCAATACCGCGGCCTATCTTCCAGGTGCTGGAGCCCGCAACACTACACACATCAATATCAATTTCTCTGGATCTGGGCTGGCTCCAAAAGTGATGGACGTGAAGAGACTCAACATCACGTAAGGCAGATTTTCTCGGTGTGCTACCGTACTCATTCCTTGACAGATATGCAGATGCGACCTTTGGTATCACCTGGGCAGGGCGAACCTATGAGACAGTTGACGCTAGGGTGAATGGACCCCTTCAAATAGAGACTCTTGATGTCAGCCAAGGATTGGACATCCAACAGACTGAAGCGGTTTTACTTTCATTCCTTTAACACATTGTCGACTGCATGTACTCACATGTTCCTAATCCCTCTCACTGCACTCCTTTCGCACTTCGTTCCTTTGAACAATTTATACTGTAATTAGTCGGCTAATCCACACAACGTTTTCACAAAGTCTACAGATGCTTCGTCTCGTGTGTTCTAAGGGAGCGTGTTGAAGAATGTGCTGGATACAGAGCGTAAGTATGCACTATTCCTTGGTCTTTACTTATTTTGACGCAGTCTTGTCGAAACTCAACCATGGCGAGTTTGATAAGCATGTGAAGGGCTTTGCACTTCTCGGTATACCCACTGCTCTTTGTCTTGAAATCAATCGTAGGTAACGTTACAATTCCAATGAGCCCGCGACATGGCATGACATGACGATCAACCCGCTATCGAGCGAAACTTGTTTACACCTGAAGCCGATTTTGTCAGATTGCTTCTTGAAGCAATCGAAGCACCTTTCCAGAAATTCTACGCTAATTTTGATAAGAAAAAAAAAACTATTCTCGTTAGGGAATAATAGACGATTGCCTTGGTGCGGACATCGATCTGGTGCAAACGCAAAGGGGTTGCTCAAGTCTTGTCTCAGAGAGACCATTCACTTCGCGGCGCTCGTTGTATACTTTGCTTTGCAATTTCATTCCGATTAACCACTGGCCCACTGGGAGCCTGGACAAAGGGCAGAGAACCCTGGGACATGCCTGAAATTATACTTCTGTAAAGAAGATGTCGGTGAGCACGATCAACGAAGCGATGGGGTAGGTTTCTTCCTAAAGCTTTGAAGCAAGGCGTTCATATTTGTACCCTCATAACCCTTTATATAGCGCTGCGAAAGGGTAAACTCTTCGCAAGCGCAATCCCGGCGTGCTTCACGAATACACAAGGGTTTGAGATAAATTATACATCAGCTGGTAGCCCCATGAACTACTCACTATGTAGTTCGTGAGAACAGCTGGCGAACCGACACTCGGAAGACGTGCTGAGCGATCATCGGTTCCTACCACATGGATGTCGTAAAATAGGACTTCAATAAAAAAAGAACACTGTAGGGATCGGTCAGCTTCGGCCTTTTCTTTCAGCGTTGCAGTGACGAGGTCCTGGTGGAAAAACGAACGCCTTCCCCGAGTCCCGAGCTCGCTCGCTAAATGTGCACCCTGCTTGTAACGATGTCTCGGCCTTCCTTGACACGATCTCTCTGGAAAAGGTTCTACTACCCGACAAAGAGTAGGGAGGATGGTACTCGCCTTCCTGTCCTTCATACCCTCTTCTCCGTCGTCAGAGACTGGTACAAAACGCATTGATATTTGCGCGGGATCGGACTGGAATTCTGAAAGATAATCAAGGTGTACTTTGGAGATATATCTTCGCCAACCAGCTCTTCTCCTCGGTTGCCAGTCCCGAAATCCCGACCTTGGAAGATTCTCAAGGATATGTGCATTTGCGATCGGGCTCCCTGTGCGTGAATCTATATAGTGCCTGTCTCTGGGACGTGTTGCCTGAAGGTTTGCTGCATCTTGCGGGCGCTTACTGAGCGACCAGTCCGTGTGATATGAATAGATAACATAGATCTCCGAGTCTCTTCTGGGATACCAGAAGAGACTCGGAGATGTATAACAATTCTTTACGATTCACCTCGGATGGGCTTAAGATTCCAGGGAGCCAGTGGCACGCGACGTGACGATGGGGTCGAAATGTAGCCAATGATCTTGCTAATCGAAAGTACTTTTCAGAAACTACTACTACTGGACCCTGGCTATTATGGGTTGTTGATAATTGGCCACAAAGGGCGCAACAGACACGCTCCCTCTCAGCCCCCGTTTTGTCGATGGTAAAGGTCCAGAATTCGCGAGACGAACCACTAACATATGTATATTCACAGGCTTCAAGGATAGAGATCCTAAACGATGGCGGTCTCAGGTCGGATGGACGAAAACAATACGAGCTTAGAGAGATCGATATCGACTTTTCACTGCAAGGCTCCGCCGACGCGTCCGTCACGATGCGCCATGGTCTCACTGAAGTGCTGGTTTCCGTACTTGGTCCACGAGAAGCAAAAATGCGATCCCAGACCATCTACGATCGCGCCAATATCAACGTCGAAGTTCACATTGCGGCTTTCAGCACAGGTGAACGTAGGAAGCGTACCAAAGGAGACAAGTAAGTGATTGATTGATTGGTCTACGTTAAACCGCACTCTTTGTGCGCTGATAATCGTCTGATTCAGACGAATGCTCGAATTCGCGTCGATCGTAAAGTCGACGTTCGAGCCTGTCGTGCAAACACATCTCTACCCGAGGACGCAGATCGACATCTTTATTCAGGTCATCCAGCAAGACGGAGGGCTACTTCCGGCTTGTCTGAACGGAACTACCTTGGCCCTTGCGAGTGCGGGTGTAGCGATGTTCGATTTTGTCTGTGCGATTTCCGGGGGGGTGCATTCAGCTGCGCCTTTATTAGACCTAAACACGCTGGAGGAAAACGACGTACCGCACGTTTCTGTCGCTGTTATGCCTCGCACGGGCCGTGTAGCGTTGGTGACGATGGAGACAAGATTACACCTCGATAGATTCGAGGAAATCTTGCGATTAGCTGTTGATGCTGGCGCTGTTCTTCACGACGAAATGAGAGCGGCATTGGCTAAGAGGACACAAGCACTGGGTGCCGCGATCGGCAGCGGAGAAAGAATGGACCATAGGAGGGAGGTTGAGATGGAAGAGCTGTAGTGATGTGATTCCTCTACGATACATTCACCCTGGAGACTTCTTTACGTCTGAAACACGCCAGCCACTTCTCTCCGCCATTTCTCTCGACCTTTTTTCCTTCCTCGGTGCTCTGATATACGGCGTCCAGTATTGGACCGTGGCCCTGTTGCCTTAGCTCGTGCTCGGTGACACTCTCAAACAAGGGAAACGCCTCTATGTGTGTTTTCATCCATTCATGCAAATCGTGCACATCGGTTATCGTGTAAATGATGCCGCCGGGGCGGAGCACGTAGGCATATTCTGCGAGGAGGGTAGGGGAAACGATACGTGCCTTGTGCTTGCGGGCCTTGAAATGCGGATCTGGGAAGAGGAAGAACAAAGCAGACAACGAATGTTTGTGGAAGAAATTCGGCAAGAATTTCATGGCGTTGGCACGGACGACGGAGACATTCTGGTAGGGAGCTGGATTGGTGGAGGACGACGTGGACTGGACGGGGCCCGCGGAGGTTGCGCGCAAAGCGGCGATACGATCATGAACATACTGTGTGACTTGAACGCGGATTTCCATGCCTGATATTGATATGGTCAAGGTGAAGACGTCATGCAAGGGGAAACGCACCGAGTATGAGGGTGTCAGGGAAGAGGGGGGAAAGGGTCACAAGAAGGCCGCCGAAGCCACAGCCAATGTCTGCGAATTCGGGTGTCTTTCCAGAGGCTGAGAAGGCGGGATAATGTTCAGTCCAGTCGATCGCTTGTGGCGAGGGAGGGTAATCGAGCACATGATCGGAGAACGGATTGGCATGTGCACGCTGACGATAGTGTTTTTTCTAGCAGAAAATAAATAAATAAACTGCGATGATCAGTGCAAGTAAACTCACCTGTGGAAGCAGCGAGAGTCTCTTTCGCTTCGTCATCGCGAGCACCAATATTCCATTATCCGATCTCCGAAGCGAGGCGAGCATATTCCGTTCCGAGTTCCCACGGTATCTTTACGTCACGCTCGTTCCGATATTTCCCTCGATACGCCGACCTTTTTTGCTTCGCTTCTCTCTTGTTCCGCACCACCCACTTCCTTCTGTACTCTTCAACGTCCCGCCATGGCTGCATCCCTTCGCTCCATTGTCCATGCCGTGCGTCTCTCGTCTCCGCGTCGTCTGTCATTGCTAACATCACATTCCCGCCTCTCAGTCACGTTCTCCATTTGCCCGCGCAGGCATTGCTTCGGCCCGGTTGGCATCAACGGTTCCAAAACAGTCCACATTGAAAGACCGGCTCGCCGAGCTCATTCCTGCAGAAATTGAAAATGTATGCGTTTGATTCCGTGTTTCTCACCCTCTGGTCTGAGCCCGCCACCGTAGGTGAAGAAAATACGTGCTCAGCATGGCAAAAAGTCGTTCGGCCCTGTCACAGTAGATCAGCTTTATGGGTATGTCTCAGTACGCTACCAGAATCTCAATTATTAATCCACTTTCTAGAGGCATGCGCGGTCTCCCTGCATTGATCTGGGACGGGTCTGTCCTCGACGCGGGTAAGTCGTGTCGTCCCAAGAGACCCATACTTCACTAACAAGTGTCTTATAGAGGAAGGGATTCGCTTCCGTGGCAAGTCTATCCATGAGTGCCAGAAACTTCTCCCCAAAGCTCCTGGTGGCTCTGAGCCTCTACCTGAAGCCCTCTTCTGGCTTCTTGTCACTGGTGAAATCCCAACTCAAGAGCAGGTGACTGGCCTCTCCCAAGACTGGGCAGCCCGTGCTGCTATACCCGAGTTTGTTGAGGAAATCCTCGATCGATGCCCTCCTACTCTGCACCCAATGAGCCAGTTCAGTTTAGCTGTCACCGCGGTACATTAATCTTCTTTTCTCGTCAAACTCAAATTCACGTCTTTGCAGCTCAATCATGATTCGGCCTTTGCTAAAGCCTACCAGGATGGTATTTCGAAAAAGGAATATTGGGGACCCACCTTCGAGGACTCAATGGATCTGTGGGTCGTTCATTATCTCCTTCAGTTATTCATTCTCATTCTATCCCAGCATCGCCAAACTTCCCAATATTGCGGGTCGCATATATCGCAATGTCTTTGGCGACGGCAAGCTCCCTGCCATCGATCCTCATAAAGACTACTCGCACAACCTTGCCGCACTCCTTGGCTTTGGGGACAATGAGGCCTTTGTCGAGCTTCTTCGCCTGTATATTACCATTCACAGGTGAGTTTCATGGTCTAGTCGTGGCCTCTTTCTTAGCGCGTTCTGTAGTGACCACGAAGGCGGTAACGTATCTGCCCATACTGGCAAGTTGGTTGGCTCTGCCCTCTCAGATCCTTTCCTGGCATTCGGTGCTTCCCTTAATGGTCTCGCCGGTCCTTTGCACGGTCTTGCCAACCAAGAAGTCTTGATATGGCTGCACAAGATGCAAGCAGCGATTGGCGTGAATGCTAGTGACGATGCCGTAAAGGAGTATGTGTGGACCACGCTGAAAGGCGGTCAAGTCGTCCCAGGTTACGGACATGCTGTACTGCGCAAGACCGACCCTCGTTACACTGCGCAGCGGGAATTTGCCTTGAAACATCTGCCAGACAATCCCCTCTTCAAATTGGTAGGCCAGGTTTACAATAATGTTCCCGATATCCTTCTGCAGGTTTGTGGTTGCCTTGTTCCACTCTCTATCTTTTTCTTACAGCATCTTTGCAGGCCGGTAAGGCCAAGAACCCGTGGCCAAATGTCGACGCTCACTCGGGTGTGCTGCTTACTCACTATGGCCTCACTCAAATGCAGTTCTACACGGTTCTGTTTGGTGTGTCGAGGGCATTTGGTGTGGCGGCACAGCTCATCTGGGACCGGGCTCTTGGTGCACGTAAGGATTAATTCCGTTGTTTTTCGGGCACCTTACTGATTTTTTGTTCAGCACTCGAGCGCCCCAAATCTTACTCCAGTGCAGCTATAGAGAAAATGTTCCGGGATCGGAAGTAGAGTCTTGTTGTGGTTATTCGGGTAATAGAGTACTGCTAATTAATGGTAGCAGTTTGTTTCCTTGAGAGCAGTCAGGTGCAGATGCGAGATATGATAGATATATGCGTCTATGTGCAGACTGGTGGTATCCCAAGATCGACCGAAGGGTTTTCCTGCTCATGATGCCGAGACGCACGCCCAGCCGTCGAGCAAAGTCGACGAGTACGAGAGGCGGCGAAATGAACAGGAGGAATGAGGGTTCATATTGAATGGACCGCTTACGGACGAGGAACACGCAGTGAAAAATAAGTTGAGGTGTTCTGCATTATTGAATCGCCCTGCATTATTCGCCCTGTCTCGTACCCCAATATTTCCTTTTTGTGATACACCATACGGCGATCTGATCGTTCAGGTGCGCTAATGTGCACCACTCTCACTCCCACAAAAGTACTAATGTAAAAATGTGGAAGAAGTTGATAAGATTACACAAATTCCAAAGCAGTGAAAGGTAACTTGAAGTATTGCTATGCTGGCACGCGTTCACCTCCCTCACCGCCATCGTCCGCCTTCCGTGAACTCCAATCGGTCCAATCCACCCCCTGTTTATGAACCATCATCAACGCAAGCATAAGTGGTAGGTACCACAAGCTAGCATGAAACAATGATCTCGCTTGCTTCTCCCCATTCGAGCGCCAGAATGCTGCCGCAGACCTAACCCAAAAGAAATTGGGTACAAGCGAGGTCAGAGCAAAAGCCCAGGTCGTGAGGCCAGAGAGCGGGAAAAGTATTGAACATATCGGTACCAAAAGCACCGTGTGTCGCAGGCTGACCAAGGCGTTCTTTGGAGGGGAGAGGACGGATAGCATCTTATATCCTGCCTGGGCGTAAGATGCTCGTATAAGATGCGACAAGGAGTTGAAGTGAGGGAATTGCCAAGAGTATAGCAACATGAAGAGCGCAAAGGCACCCAGGGGGTTGTCGATCATGGATATGTCGGGGGGAATGTCTGTGAGAAACGGGGGAAGGAAGAATGTAACCGGGTAGTCGGGTGATGGGAGTAGTTTCCCACCACAGGCCGTCCAACCCATCAAAGGGGGTAGCGCGCCGACAACCGCGCCGACCCACGTGTTCCATACACTCTTGCGCTTCAAATAGGTGTATAAACCGGCATAGAGACATATGTTTGTTGCGCCGATAGCAGCCGTCAGGGGAGTCGTCATGGTCCACAGGAGCACAGGACCGGCGATCCCAGTTGCGACAGCAAAGCAGGTTGCATGCAAGGGGCTGATTGAGCGCCTCACCAGGGGGCGTTGGCGTGTGCGAATCATTTGGGCATCATAAGGAACTTCTTGTATTTGATTCAACGCATTTGCCGAGGCGGAGCACAACGCAGTACCAAGAGCAGTGGATATCAATATCGGCAGAGTGGTAGGCATTGGAGAAAGCGCGACTCCGGATGCCGCCGTAAGGACGACCAGCACGGTGAGTCGCGCCTTGGCGAGCTGGGCATAAACACCCAGGAGGCGTTTGGGTGTGAGGATGGTACTTTCTCGGAACGCTGGAAGTGGCTCTACTGTTCCTATTGGCGTACGGGTGATCTGTCGGGCAGCAGCACCCCAATTGTCGTTGTGAAAGAAATAAGAAGCGAAATCCCGTTGGACGGGCGTGTGTAGCTGGCGAATTTGGAGGTGAAAGGATCGGGTGATGAGAGCAGGACGAGAAAGTGCTGAGCGGCTACATGGCACAAGTGCCAGTAGACTTTTCATCTCAACCTAGAGTTAAGTACATTGAGAACGTTGATGGCGACAAAGACCGAATCTGAACGTACGAGTCAATAAAGTGAAAGCTGTATGAGAGTCGGAGTTTGAACACACCGCCCGAGACCCTTGCGACCCGACATCCTCTGTTACCGCAGACAACATGCCTGGCACTCATTTGCTACCTCCAAACCTCCTCAAGCTTTTCGCGCCTCGCCCGCCACTCCCGTACAAGCGTCCAGTGGGAAGAGACATTGACCGTATTCGATCCAAAGCTGTCGCCGGCGTTGCAGACATCCTCAAACAACTCAAGGAACAGTCCACAGCAACCCTCTTGAGCGGCGAAGGCGATGTGATGGAAGAAGGCGAAGAACCCACCTTCACGCTCGCTGAAGAGACAAAACGACAGATCCGGCGAGAGGAACGCAGAAAGAAAAAAACGGAAGACTTCAAAATTGCCAAGGAAACCTGTCAGTGTTCTCACCACCAATCATCCGTTTGCTCGCTTTTAATGTTTCTCTAGACAAGCCAGCGGAGGACGGAGAGGCCGTTGGAGATCCTTACAAAACTCTTTTCATCTCCCGCTTAGTACGTATGTCTCCGATCCAGCGCTACCCTTTTCTGACTTCTCGGGCACAGCACAAAATTGCGACCGAGAGCGATCTACGGCGCGAGTTTGAAACCTTTGGTACCATTGAACGGGTAAGAATTGTCCGAGACAAGAAGAACCGGAGCAGGGGTTATGCCTTCATCGTGTACGAACGTGAGAGGGATATGAAGGGTATGTTGGTTCCATTTCGGCCGTGAATGTCTTTTCTCATTCCCTTTTAGCTGCCTACAAGGAGTCTGATGGCCTTCATATCATGGGCAAGCGTATTCTTGTGGATGTTGAGCGTGGACGAACGGTGCGAGGCTGGAAGCCGCGACGACTTGGTGGTGGTCTCGGCGGCAGACCCAAGGCCGCTGTTGTTGAGGCTGCTGCTCCCGTTGTCAGCACGAGGGGCAGTAGTAGGGGCGGCGGATTCGCTGGACGTGGTTTCGGAGATCGTGGCGGTTTCCGAGGCGGCAGAGGTGGTGGCTTCAGGGGTGGTGGTGGTTTTGGCGATCGCGGAGGGTTCCGTGGCGGTGGTGGTGGTGGTGGTGGTGGTGGTGGAGGGTTCCGCGGCGGTCGGGATGACGGTTACAGGTAATGGTCATTTATCTTGTTTCATTGGCTTCTTCTGACACTGTACAGGGGTGGTCGTGGCGGAGGCATTGGGTATCAGGGAGGTGGATTTGGTGATGGTCATGCTAATGGATACGGTCCTGCAGGTGGAGGGCCTGGTGGACCAGGCGGCTTTGGTCCTCCTGGTCAAGGTTATGGACCGCCTGGTGGTGGGTATGGTCCCGGAGGCGGCTTCAGGGGCGATCTCAAACGAGAAGCACCCGGTGGGTACGACGACAGAGATGCCAAACGACCGCGATATTAGTGCGGTTGGGTGAGATTTATTTCTTCTGTCTTTTTTCCCCCTTCGCATTCCTGCTCGGTTTGGATTCGCAGCCTCAAGTTTCAACTCTGCGCTAGGCAGGGTGTGTAAGTACCTGTTACCTCCCTTGTTGCTCTGCTGCTATCAGCGTAAGTATATGAGTATCTTATTTGCTATGGACCTGTGTTTGAGTAGGTTTTTTAAAAATTTTGGTAAGAACGCTTCGGTTGTTTTTCCGACCGTTCAAGTTTCTTCGTGTCAAGTGCGCTGCCACCACCCACACCCGACGGCGCGGCCCCGGAACGGGCAGACCACTGATACTTACACCCTCTTGGGCAAAAGATTGGATCTCGCGTCAAGGCTGTTCGGCAGCAACATGTCAAAAAAAAAAATGGAAAAAAGAAAAAAGCGCCACAGGAACGTCATTCGCCAGGCCAGTTGTCACATGCAAATCCGCGAAACATATCCGAAATCGTCTACGAGCCTCCGTAGCAACATTGTGTTTATCTAACAACCTCTGCTCTCCAATGTGCATGGACAAGTTTCGGTGCTCAGGGTTCCGGCGAAATACATTCGAGTGCTGCCAAGGAGTACCGTGACTCCGGCGATGCTCCTACGCGAATTACGTTGCGTCCCTATCTGAGGTTCAATATTTCACATTCCGCCAGGTCCTCTCCGGGAGTTGCTAGGCGGGCTCGGAACAAATGGTCAACATGGAACTGACCAGGCTAACCCTTTTTTGTTCCATGTCAGCGGCTCCGGTCAAGCCCCAGCAGGCCACATATGTCTGTGGTCTGTGACGCGGTACCATTGAGCGGTAAGCACCGCCGCCTTGGCTTTCAAACCCTCCTCTACAGCCTCCTCATCTATCCATGGCAGAACCTGCGTCTGGTCCGCAGCGCTCGCGGCCGGCGAGTGCTGCAGCGGCGAAGGCAGAAAAAGAGAAACGGAAGCGTTCGCGTGTCACCCCAGAACAACTCGTCCATTTGGAACGATTCTTCGCCATGGATCGCAGCCCGACTGCTGCTCGCAGAAAGGAGATTAGCGACATGCTTGGAATGCAAGAACGCCAGACACAAATTTGGTTTCAGAACCGGTAGGTGACTATTTTTGCCGATTGTCTTACACCTTACCTTCTGGCAGGCGAGCAAAAGCTAAACTACAGGATGGTAAGAAGGGTCCGGGCGACAGCGCAGAAACTCCTCCGGACACACCACCACAGTTGGCGACTGGGTACGAGGCAGAGTTGCACAATCTTTTACATGAAGACGAACGTGAGTCATGACCATTCGGGTTCAAATATTTCATAATGACTAGGGTTGATTTCTAGCCATCACTATCATTCCTTGCACCGATCTTTCTGTTGGCACGTGGCGTCGAGTCGCAACCTCCCACAGACAACATGACCTTGTGGCATATTTGTGTGATACCAAACGCTGTCTCACTTGGTTCATCCATTCCTCGGGATACGGCTTCAAGATGGAGATCCCTTTTGATATCATCGTCGAAACCGAATTTACAAACGCTGCCCCAGGTTCAGGTCTAGCCACCTTCATCCTCTCTCGACCACCAACATTTTACTTCGAATCATTTTCGGCACCCGATCATGGTCGAAGTACCCAGCAGCCACGCTATTGGAAAACTTGTGCGGATTGGACAGAAGATCTGCAAGCCACCAAAGTCTTGAGACATCATCTCGTGGGATCCGCTGTTCAACTCGCTCACGTGCTTCGTCACCTCAACGAGTATACACGGGGATCGGACATTCGGCTTCATTCGCCCACCTACCACTCCCAAAATCCATCTCCAGTCGGCTTGGAGGTTCAACCCTCACCACCAACTGCCATTCCTGGCACCGGGTATCATTATCACCCACTAGATGGTGTGAACCTTCAAGAAGCAGATCAGTCGATTCTCACTCGTAGACGATCTTTTCCCTCGGCTATTTCCCGTCAGCAGCTTTTTCTACACGACGGACCTGCACACCTTCCAATTGCACCAACCCCCTCCGACGTGATTTCCGAACTTAATCCTACTCCACATTTTCAATACCCTCGACACCCCGCCGTCGACGTTACTCAGGCCGCTACATATCCCAACTTTTCAGCAAATGCTTTGACGCATAATTTCTCTCATCCCTCACTTTGTGCCGGCCGTGGATCTTATCGTGGTCACTCTCCCCATAACTTACAACAACGACCGTACTCTTCTAGTTCAACTCATTCCCTTCCCTGTGAGGACGAGAGGCTCTCTTACACTAACAGCCTTCAGCCGTCTGGGAGCACTCCGTCTACGCCGTACGGAACTCCGTCCCCTCCACTGTTGACTACCCCGTTCTACCCAGGTGGATCAGCACCTAATACCTGCCTATCAAGCCCCTACGATATAACAATACCTGTCATTTCTGCCATACCTGGCCTGTCCAACTCTGTTATCAACCCCTAAGACGCCACCATAGCAATTTCAATTCAGCATATTTGAACACTAATTGTTGCACCTTTTCCATAGTTCATATTTGCGCCTTCTTCCATTCTCCACATGCACTCATTTCGTTGTATTCGGACATGTCAACCCACACCGCCAACTAGCATACATACTTTTTATGATTCTCTAATAGTATTTGCCCTCAGCATACTCAGCATATCACTAAATTTTCGAATTAGTTTCAACAATAAACATCGGGGTATCGCCACTATAAGCCTGACAAAGTGCTCGGTAAATGCTGGTATGTTCTATTGCGGTGTGAAGCATCATGATACGAACTTGATCAAACTAGCATTGTAAGTTCGCTAAAGATGTAATGACGCGTCTTCCCTGCCATGGTTTGCTCTGTTTGTAAGCGTCCGACTCACGATATTGACTACGAGTGTAAGACGTGGTTTAAACTTGGAGGTTGGCCTGGATACGCGGATAACTCACATGCCTCCAAGTAGCGATCCATGCATCGTGTCAAGCATGACTGTTGAAGGAAACTCGGTGAGAAATAACCAAGGACATTCCAAACCAGATCCTACCTCTTCCGAGCTCGTCAATGATACCCCTGGCTTCGGAACGCATTTTGCGTAGCATTTTTCGGATGTTTTCTGGGTCAGAGGTATCAGGTATATGTGCCCAATGCATCGGAGGAGTGCGTACACTGATGAGTTCTTGCGCGGTGGTAAGATTTATCTCTGCTCGAATTGCGTTCATGACGGCCTCTTTCTGGGCGGCCATGTCAACTAGGGAGGAGAGGACGGGGGTCCGAGTCAGCGTTCCCTGAGCTCGATGGAAAGGAAGAGAAGTTATACCTGGCTTGCTGCTGGGTGGCGATGATCTGAAAAAGTCGGTCATGTTTAACTATTTTACTCTGTCACCGCAAGAGAGATATTCGGGGATTTTTGAAGTCTTGGGCGTGAATATATGGAGTAGCAGTAAAAGCCAGGTAGAATTACTTTTGCGTCACCAGTTACTTCACTTCCCCTTTTGGAAACTCGGTCAAATTGGGAGAACCGGCTATCTCATGCTCAAGGAAAACGTTCAATACCTTGATCCCATTCACCGGGTGACTTGTCGTAGAAGATGGGCGCTCAAGAGTCTTCTACGAGGAATACCGAACCTCAAGAGAGCGCCGTTCCGGACTATTATGAGCTTCTCGGTGTGGAGGAGTCTGCGACAGCCGATGAGATCAAGGCACGACGTCTTCACTCATCAATCCGCTTGTAGATTTCTCATCTCAGAATTATCGTAGAAAGCATTCAGGAAGCTCGCCCTCATACATCATCCGGATAAAAACAAGGATGATATCGAGGGTTCTACGCAACGCTTCGCGGTCATTCAGCAGGCGTATGAGGTGAGTCATGGCATCGAGTTGTTCGCTCTTGCGTATCCTTGACGATCGTTCACTCTAGGTTCTCAGTGACGAGCAGGTATGCCCAAAATACCAATATACTTGTGCATATCACACAATGAGCCCAAGTAGGAACGGGCTTGGTATGACTCCCACAAAGCGTCCCTAGCACCCGAGCCGGATGCGGATGCGGTGTTCGAGGACATCCAAAGGGGTGCTCCACCTCCCCGCGCTCGCGATCGTGGTTTGACGGTGCGACACTTGACTCAGTTTTTCGATTCCACCAAGTGGTCTGGATTCGATGACGGCCAGAAGGTGCGTTTCGCTTTTGTTTTTTTATGTGATCGGGATAGCTCACGATCTTCTTCCAGGGATTCTTCACCCTTTATCGCAATCTATTCTCTAGGCTTGCACAAGAGGAGGCTATGTTATCGGATATTGAGTATCCGCAGTTTGGCTACTCGACGTGGTCCTGGACGTCTTCGACGACGCCGTCTGAGTCTGTCAAGACTTTCTACAATGCTTGGCTAAACTTCTCTACGCTGAAAGAATTCATGTGGATGGATCAATACAATACAGCAGATGCGCCTGACCGGAGAGTTCGAAGGTCTGACATTCAAGTCGTGGACGGGAGGGCTTACACTGATCCATCTATAGGTTGATGGAGAAAGAAAACAAGAAGGCACGGGACGACGCACGAAAGGAATATAACGAAACAATAAGGGTATGTGACTGAGCCAGCGCGCTCTGTATTGAGCAGACTCATTCCTTGGATTCGGCAGTCTCTGGCAACGTTCGTCCAAAAACGTGACCCACGTTACAAGAGTCGTCTCGCTCACCAAGCACGAATGAATCATGCCAAGGCCAATGATTCCCAGACATCATCGAGCTCCAAGTCCACGTCCCGAAAGACACAAACTAACAATACCCCCTACGTCGAGCAAGAATGGCAAAAAGTGACCAATGACCACCAGCACGACGATCTCGAATGGGCCGCAGCAGAAGGAGGGGATCCGGAGGTATGGGAGTGTGTTGCATGCGGGAAATCCTTCAAGAGTGAAGCCGCCTGGAACACTCATGAGAGAAGCAAGAAGCACATGAAAGAAGTTGAGAGACTGAAGAAAGAGATTTTGAAAGAAAACGAAGAACTCGGGCTATCAGCGGAAGGTTGGGATAAGGAGGAGGAACAGAAACACGTTCTTGAAGTTGATGAAAACATTGTCCCGCCGTTAACGCCACCCGAAAAAACCGAAGGCGATGGTTCAGACACGCTTTCCGCGCATCATTCGGAAACTGTTGATGTCCGAGAAGATGAAGTTATTTTTGGGGAGTCATCATCCGCAGACAAGGAACATCCTAAATCTGATCAAATAGCCGCATGCGATGGCGAAGGACTGGCCCCAGAAATCGGATCAGCACCGCAAGAGTTGTCGAAGAAAGAAAAGCGAAAATTACGAGAGGCAAGAAAGGCAAAAGCTGCTGAGACGAGAGAGACTGGAAAGACAGTCAGTCGATTCGTTTGTTGCCAACCATGTCCTGATTATCCGTTAGGTCTGCAATGTCTGCAGTGGAACTTTTAACAGTCGAACTAAACTGTTTGATCATATCCGGGAAACAGGGCATGCACTTGCTCAACCAGATAATACTAGAGCGCCGCAGATTAGAAACGGTAAGAAAGGCAAGAAATAATGCATCACAATTAGCACTAGAAAGGACATACCAACTATTATACTGCTGTACAGCTTCCCTTTATTTATCCCATCAACTGTGAGACGTCTTCTGGTGGGTACTTTGTTTGTGAGAACGTCAAAAGTCTGCGGGACGGTCAACTGTTGTTCAGGATGATAATGATCAAGGTACCGTTTCAGGCTCTGAATGTACTTCCGACTAACTTCGTCGTTGAGCACATGTGCTACTTGATCTGTAGAAATTTTCTCTCGTGCCGAACGTTCATGGATACTAGGAGAGGAGGTGAATGATAAATATAAATGAGTTTGGAAGCAGACATACCCAACCATGGTCACACCTATGGGCCATGGCGCGTTGCCTATCGATAATCTGAGATAAGCATCATTGGCTCTTTGGTATTGTCGTTTTTGCATGTGGTGGACAATCTCAGCCATGCGAGCCAACACGTCTGAAGGTAACGACTTGTGATCCGCTGAGTATCCGAGCGAAGATTTGCGAACAACTGACGTACTCTTGAACGCAGTGACTTGAAGAGCGGTTTAAGGTATTCCGCAGACTGGACTTGTGTTGCGGCTGCTAGCTTTCCTTGCGTAGCCCTCTTAATATGTTCTGTGAAAGGAGATAAGCTTGACGAATCCAAAAAGTCACATTTCTCACCTGGTCTTTCGTCCATGGCTTCCTCCCATTCTTTGAGAGTGCGTTTCAGTGCATAGTAGATAATCGGATATAGCCTTTCTGGGTCGGTCTTAATCAAGTCGAGGTCCAGAACGCCTGTGCTCGGTTCCTCAGCACCATCCTTTTTCTTCCCCTTGCTCTTATTCCTGAGCTCTCGCTCTACATTTTCAACGTCTTCCAAAGCCTTTTTAAAATCATTCTGGCCACTCTGATGATCATCTCCCCTTTCCTCAATTAGTTCCAGCGCACGTAGACGTAGCCTCCTGTCCCTGTCGGACTCGGCGAAGAGCCGGATTGGTTGACCTTTGGCACGAAGTCTCCGGATAGTCTCCTCGTTTGAGATATTGAAAGATGACTCGGGGATTGGTGGACTTGAATCTCGGGATTCGATGGCAGGGGTGGAGGCATCCGACCTAGATAGTTTCTACATCCCATTCACATGTAAAAGACGAATTAGTGGAATGCAAGGAAGGATACCCACATTTGCATCTGGCTGCGCCCGTTCTGTAGCATTAACCTCCGGCTTGCTTCCAGCCTGCTCCTGCGTAGCTGATGCTCGAGGCTCTTGCATAGCTTTCTGCTCCTCTTCATGCTTGATCCTGTCGATGTCTCCCCGTCGCATGTATTTCGTTGGCCGAGAGCTGACATTGGTCTGTATAGTCTTTCGTTTGAGCGCGATTTCGGCCTTGAGAGCGTCCATAATTGAATAGGACTTAGGTATTGTAGGTAGTTCGGTATACAGACTCTGATGGGCGAGTGAAATGAGAGCTAACCGGTGGCTTATATAATGCAATATAGAATCCGTTGCACTCCGACTCGCTCGTCGTCTTTCTACCAGGAACAATGTCTGATTCCGATTTGTCCAGGTAATAGCCATGTACTCTGCTCATGCGACCGGAGACCTGATATTTTTTTACAGCAAGTACGTCCTACAGACCGCAGGCTTCGACGGTCAGTTGAAGTGAAATCCGGTTGAATTGCCCTCTCTAACACCCACACCCGTCTCAGCCCGTTTCCCGAATACGAACCAGACGAGGCACTGGTATGATTAAATGTCTGGAATATGTGGGCTCGTGTGCTCACGCGCCGGCAGCTTCCAAAACTATACCGACTACTTCAAATGTATCGCCGCCAAGGGTGAAGACTTTGTACCTTGCAAGCAGTTCAAGAGGGCATATAACTCTCTTTGTCCAAGTGAGTGTTTTAGGTCGATGTGTAATATCTCGTCGTCTCATTTCTGAACTACAGATGAATGGGTATGGCACAAATATCCGGTGTACTATTTGACTTCTGAGTGTTCTCCACAGATTAGCAGGTTCGATGAACAAAGAGAGAACGGGACGTTCCCTGCCTCCTTGGAGCCTTGATAGATAGAGACATCACTCTACATAATGCCGTGAAATCGTATGTAGTGTGTCGTCAACACTGTTACTTAGAGGGCCGCGGTGTAGACTGGCTGGATTTGGTAAAAACATGATGCGTTGGATTCCTCGATCGGCCTCGAGGCACGATACATGAATCTGCGTTCACCGCTAATTCAAAGGCATAGATAGCGCTTGACCATTCTTCACACATCTTGGTTCACCCTGCGCTAGATTCCACGATGGACAACGTCAATCTCAATGCTTTGACTGAGAATGCAGCGAGACTTGGTATGCGCATTCAAGAAACCTTCAGCGAGCACACCCGTGATCTCTCCATATCACGCGGCGGTGCATCCATCTTCGACATGCCGGATGACAAGGTCAAAAACATCGGGAAACAACTCGACTCCAGCAGCGACAGGGAGAAGCTTGACGCGATGAAGCGTCTCATAGCCGTAAGTGCACACCTACAAGGTTGAACGCCGTCCCCACCAACAACGAATCGTACCATAGCTCATTTCCAAAGGTCGCAATGTCTCGAACTACTTCCCCCAAGTCGTCAAGAACGTCGCCTCACAAAACCTCGAGATCAGAAAACTGGTTTATATCTACCTCTTGCGCTATGCCGAGCACGAACCCGATCTTGCCCTGCTTTCAATCAACACTTTCCAAAAGGACCTTGCCGACTCTAGTCCACTTATTCGCGCCATGGCGCTACGCGTCTTGAGTGGCATAAAGGTCCCAATGATATGCAGTCTGGTAGTTCTCGCGATCAAGAAATGCGCAGCGGATCTCAGTCCATACGTTCGCAAGGCAGCCGCACTAGCAATACCGAAGGTCTTCCAGTACGAGCTGTGCTTGCTTGTCTTTCTAAATCAGTAATGATTATGTTCTAGATTAGATGCTGCACAACAACCCGCTCTGATATCCGTCGTAACCACTCTTCTTGCCGACCGATCCCCCCTCTCCATAGGCAGCGCCATCGTTGCGTTCGAGTCTGTCTGCCCCACCCGACTAGATCTCTTGCATCGACAATATAGGCGTCTGTGCAAAATTATTATAGATGTGGACGAGTGGGGACAAGTCTATCTCCTCAATCTTCTACTTAGATATGCACGGACTATGCTGCCTCAACCTATCGTCTTACAGCATGGCGAGTCAGTGGAAGAAGAAGTTGATTCTGACCTTCAGCTCCTTCTTGAATGGTCAGAGCCTTTATTCCAGTCCAAGAACCCGGCGGTGCGTCTGCTATTCAAGCCCAAACCCCAAACCTCTTGTTTACGAATGGTTAGGTAGTGCTTGCTGTCGTGCGCATCTTCTACTACGCGGGGCCACCGTCGTCTGCTAGCAAGATTGTGAACCCTTTGATTCGCCTTGTACACGCATCCCGAGAAGTCGAGCGTGTGGTCCTTGCGTATCTGTTAATAATCACGCGTGCACATCCAGTGAGTCTTTATATCTGACATTGGGACACAACTCATCAGTAGATAGCAACTCTTTTCAGCTCAATATCATCGGTTTTTAGTGCGTACTGACGATCCTTCGCAAGTGAAAAGAGACAAGATCCAAGTGATGCTCAACCTTTGCGACATCGACAATCACCAATCCCTCCTTCGCGAGTTTATCGTGTGTTTTGATTCCAAAACGAGCACCAGTGTCTAATCTTCTGAATTTCTAGGATTGCGCTGAAGACGTGGACGATGTCGTAGTCGGAGATGCGATTCACGCCGTTGGTCGATGCGCAAAAGTGATTCCGTCATGTACACCACAGTGTCTCTCCGCCCTGATGACTATGATCAAGAGCAGACATGGTACGTTTCTCACCCACTGCGCCGTGATCTCTGCCAAAGAAGGCATCAGATATTGTTGTCAGCAATGCCGTATTGGTCTTGAAAGCCCTCATCCAGAACCAGCTTCTTCTTGGTTCCTCTGCACCCGCGTCGTCGTCCCAGTCACCGGTCACCATAATATCGCTCCTGGCCCGACGTATAGACGACATAAAGCACCCTCAAGCGCGCGCTTGCGTTCTCTGGCTGGTAGGACAGTACGGCGCAGCTCCGGGAACAGGCACAGTAATAGAAGGCATTGCCGACTGGGCACCGGACGTCTTGCGTAAATTTTGCAAGTCTTTCAGCACGGAGGTACGTCGCTTTGTCCTATCCTCGTGCCTCGCGTCAGCATCGATCGACACGCCTCCACCAGGAATCTCTTGTCAAGCTTCAAGTTCTGACCCTCGCTGCCAAACTTTTTTTGCTGTGCCCGACGGTCCCGGTGCTGGGTCTGCTTTGTCACCACGTATTGGCTCTGGGGCGATATGACCTCAACTACGACGTTCGGGACCGAACCCGTATGCTCAATTCCCTTCTCGTTGGCGTATCGCCGACGATGAACGGCAGTGAGACGGAGGAGCAGAGCGGCGTCGTGCTCCGACGTGAACAAGTGATGAAGGTCTTGTTCGATGGCAAAGCTGGCATCGTCGAGGAGAGCGAGGAGGCCTTTGGTGCGATCCATTCGTCGAGTAGGCCTGACGGTGATGATTTATAACGCTTCGTGGACCAGGTCATCACTATCTACCGGTCGGGTCCCTTGGCATAGTCACAGGCAAGGTCACGCTCGGCGATAGCCTCCTCCCAGAATGGCTGGAAGAAGGAATAGATGTTTCGCTCCGGCAGAACGAAGAGGACACACGCCCCACAGCACCGCCTCTTCAAGCAATCAGCTCGGCGGGCTTTACGGCACCAAAAGCATTAGGGTCGGCGGGCGTCATGCCCATCGTACTCACACCTACAGGTAGCTCAACGCCCGTTCGCGAAGCAAAGGAAAATTGGAGGGACTTGGATAAATTTTATGCTAGCGACAGTGGGAAGAAAGAGTCCGAAAGTAGTTCTGAAGAAGAGAGCGAGGAGAATTGGGAGGAAGAAGAGCCACACAACAACGAAGACAGTGAAGATGATGCTGTGTATGACGAGAGTAGCGATGAGGATGGGCAGAATGGAACTGATGAGGGCAGTGCAAAAATACTACAATGACACGTATCACAAGAACAATATTTTATAGCACAGCGCCATCGGGAAGTTGGTAATACAATGGCTAGAAAATAGTCGGTGAGCATTTCGCAGGAGTGATGCCATTGGGTACGCACGTTATCAAAGACATGGTAATAATGACCGTTTACGCCCCCTTCGTGCTCATTGCCATAGTATTCCATCGGGAACCACTGTCGCGGCGGGATAAATGATTAGTGAAGGAGAAAATACGAGACAAATGTCGTACATGAGTTTCTGGAAGATCCTCCTTCCGTGAACGTTGAAGACGCGACTCCTCTGTCTGATTGGTCAGGACAGAGCCATGTCTTGGAAGCATAAATTGTCCAATCTGCATCTCCGTATCGGTCACGATTCCACGAGACACCCTCGCATACGCAGTGCGATACAAGCCTCGGTACAAGATATACTCGCACCTATTTGAGCTGTCTCGACGTATCATCCACCTGGAGTAAGAAGTCAACTTACCACCTGTCCATATCTTGCGGATCAATATCATACACAAGCCCATCGTTCACGAGGATGTCATATGGAGCGGCTTTGTTCCCCCCTTTAGCTTCGAGTGAAAGACCAGTCAACGGGAGCCACGTACGTCTGGGTGCCAGAGGCCTGCTGACTACGTATCCCAAGAACACCACCGGTCGAGGGTATGACGAAGCCATGATGCGTGCCAGCTCTGTACTTTGTAACTCTCTATCCAGCGGGTCTTCCTCTGTGGGGACCCACAATGGTGAGCTTTCCGACCAGATGTGATTTCACATAGCATACACATACCCTGACCGTTGTGCGACACGACCACCGTGATCTCGGTACCGTATACATCGAGAACAGCTTCAATGGCTGGAGCGAGCTCGCCGTGAGGCGACGGAAGGAGGTGGTGACGAGAATAAACGATCGGGAACTGGGAGTGTCTGGATTAGTTTTCTAGTAAGTGCCGAACATAAGTACGTGCCTTGGATAGCAAGGTTGCTCCCCATGTATGCATGTTTGGACCCGGACCTAGGTCGACGTACTAGACAGGGCGATGAGATATGTACTCGCCGGCAAAAGAGGCCTCGGACTCACATAGCCCAACTCCTCTGCAGCCACACGAGTCCTGATCGACGTCTCACGTTCAGAATCCGCTCGACTGATTAGCTTCAAAACTTACAGGTCGCGGTTCCCATACACCGTCCGCTGATCGGCACACACGTCAATTGAACTCTTAGTACAACGATGCTTTTAGTAACTCACGTGCAAGTCAGTCTCCAGCAAGCCAACGACATCAAGCTGCAAATCTCTGTTGACATGCAAATCAGGCTCGTTACGCTTCTGTACAGACAAGAGTAGCGACCCACCTGATCACGTCCCGAATGCGTCGCTGACTGTCATGTCCTGCGTTGTCAATCCCGAAATGAACGGTCCAAATTCCAGCGTTAAAGATTCTTGTCCCAGGCTTGTACGGTCTGGGACCCACAGCAGGCCAGCGCAGGAGTGTGACGAGAACAGAGACAAGGGAGAGGAGAAACAAGAGTGCGGGAATCTGAGTGCGTGCCGAACTCGAAAGACGAAGGAAGGACTTGGGCTTAGGGGATGTCCCGAACGGCGAGCGGAAGGCCAACGAAATAGCAGCCAACTGGGCTGTGAGAACTCTAGAGAACACAGTCTTGAGTAAGAGATGAAGCAAGCGCAAGAGGTACGTACAAGTCAGTTCTTTCCCGCAGATAGATGCCCCCAGGAACAAAGGCATACGCAACGGTCCACACGTTTGCAAGGTAGAACAGAATGGCGACAAAGAACGTCACAAAGAATCTCCTACCAGCTTTGTTACCCTGCCACGCAGAAGACTGCGACAAGACCGAAGGGAGGATCGACATGGAGAATATTGCAAAGTTGAGTCCGCCTAGGAAACCTATCCAGTCTCGGAAGCGGTACATCACAAACGTGCTTGCAGAACCGTACACAAACCACAGAGGGTGGTTTAGCAATGCAGAGGAAGTCGAGGCTGGGAGGACGGCTGGGATGATCAGACCAAGAGATTGGGCAATTAAAGTGATGGCCCCATGTAAATGTGGCAGCGGGCCTCTCGGCTGACCGTCCTGGTATCCGGACCATGACCACGCGATAATAGTACTAGAGTCGGTGAACATGCAGTGCAACGTGAAGAACAACGACCCCAGTGCAATCGAGGTAGGAATCCAGTGTCGTGGTACGTCCTTTGCGCTCTTCGAGGCATCCTTGGATGCATCTGACTTTGCTTCCTTGATGGGCGGGCTAGATCGACGAGTAGCCAGTTCGACTATGGCACAGACAGCGAATATCATTCCGAGCTTGTTGTAACCACCAGTTTCTTCATTCAACATCGGCCAGACTACGGCGCAAGATTAATGTTGGTCTGCATGAGTTGTGAAATCTCATACCTGGGTTGTTTGAGTGATTGGCGTGCTTGGACAGGGATGAGAGTATCAATCCTAAACCCAATACTGTAACATTGATTGAGTCATTATCAGTCTCTCGCAATGGCAACAAAAAGAACGCACGGAATCCTTGGTACGCAGCATCTCCAACAGTCCAATCCGCTACTTGACTCAAAAGTACGGCTACGTTGGCGGCGATGACGGCCCAGAGTCGGTCCAAGGGGCTATTGATTTTATACGCTGCCAGCCCAGCCAGAGAAAGCAACCTCAATGTGACTCTACCCCATCTAGTCACAGCCCATTGGCGGAGATGTGTTATTCCAAGAAAAGTCGGGGAGAGATATATGAACAACGCTGCTTCTGCGCCAGATAAACCGAGCTCCCAGACAGAAAAGTAGAACAGCGTCGTAAGCAAAGAGGTTACGATGGACCAGAATAAATATGCTAATTGGGTTCGTAAGTTCAACAATGACAGAGAATCGCAGTTCAGATTCTGAGCACGAAATGAGGCGAACCGCAGCACTCACACAAATAAACATCGGCTGCGAAGGTCAGCCAAGGTCTCAGTTGGAAAGTTGGCAAGCAAGTCAACTGTCTCTGGCTGTTTTCTTTAACCTGATCATCGGATTTAGGTCCATCTGAAACAGGCGTCGCTCGAGCCTTGACAGTGGCAGCAGCAGATTTGCCATTCAATGCCGATGTATTATCACGAACAGTCGTCAATTTCTCGTCATGGGTAGGGGGCAGGGGTCTATTTATACCAAATGTCAGATTGCAATCAAACAAGGCGATGTAGTTGATTGTACATGTCTTTATGCTCGATGCTGGAGTCCAACGATACGCCAATAGCAATCTGCGAACAATGTTAGCAGAAAGAAAAGGTGAGGTCGAAACTTGCTTGCCTGCAGATTGCAGTTCTTGAAGTCAGATGCCGAGATCGAGTCATAAAACACGTCCAAAAAGATAAGTCCCCATTCGAAGAAAGCGTAACGCGTATATGCTACGAGAAAATTAGTTTACACGAAAACTGAAGAAAACGAGTCTTACCTCCACGTATCCTATGTACTTTATGTTGGATGAAAAAGTAAACCAGAGGAACGATCGTCGCAAAGAAACTAGTTTGTTGAATACAGCGATAGTCGAAACTAATCAAAGGTGACACTTACGCGGTAGCGACAAATTGCCTGTGAGCGTGGGATCAGAATAAATGGACAGGTGTCAAAGGATAAGGACACGAACCTCTTTCTTCTCACTTGAACATGGTTAGCAGGGGTATTTACGATGCCTCCGAGCATCCATGGGAGGTTGCACACGATATACAGCACCATGAGCACATCATGGGCATCATGGTGGTCCGTTGACGTGATGTAGACCCAGCCTCCACACGCGAGCGTGCGTATGACACCGGTAAGGAAGATCCACCCGGGTAAACTCGAGTGAGATGCGCGGGTAATGAAGTATTGCAGAAACACAAGAGCGAAACGGGGACCGCTGGTTATGGCAATGAGGATCTGGAAGACATTGCGCTCCGGATACCAGTCTCCGATACTACAAAGGCAATGTATGAGCAAAAAACGATGGGGACCGAGAACGAATGATCACTGACGTCGCGGAGACGGAGGGAAACCACTCTTCTGGATATCCTGCAACGCCGTTCTTTACGATTTTCTTGTAGTGGAGTGCGCAGCCGAGGAGGAGGGCTGAGATGAAGGCAGCGAACGCGAAGTAGGTATGTGCGGCGGCGATGTGGGACGCGTCGAACAAAAGCGGCGTCGAACGTTTTGCGGGGCCCGACATGGCCAACTTTCCGAATCAACGTTGTTCGGCCGCAGTTCGGGTCAACGCGTTCTTATGATGTGCCGCATTTAGTAGTAGCAGTAAGTAGCCGGCCGACGTTCATCATCATGTCGGAACACGCGATACCCAACATACCCATCACTGTCTTCACGGGTTTTCTGGGTGCAGGAAAAACATCCATAATACTCTCTTTGCTTCCAAATCTCCCAAAAGATTACAAGGTCGTACTTCTCAAGAACGAGTATGGAGACATCGAAGGTGGGAGTCTCAGATCTTCGCTTAGCACACAAAGTACCATTTCACCATCGCAACCTGGCAGTCGACAGTCAGCTTGCAAAGCAGTCCAGCTTGGCAGCTGTCAGCGAAATTCTCAATGGCTGCTTGTACGCATTGTCTTGTTGCGGTTCGATGCCCTGTGTGAAATGCCAGTTCCCAGGTGCTGCGTACTCGTGGGCCAGATGAAGACCGCCCTTTTGGAGATCAGAGGTAGGGACCAACGTCGTCATAGACAAGAATCGACATTATCCCTGCGTTCATCCTAGAGAAATACCGTCCCGACCGTATCATCATAGAGTGCAGGTAAGGACATTTTGAATCCGGCGCTTTACTCTAGTTGATCGCTTCAGTGGTTCTGCTTTCCCTGCCACGCTGGCTTTCCAGATCCGTGAATTAGAGCGCGAAACAAACGAGGATCTCAAACTAGATGCGATCGTCACCGTCATAGACGCAGAGAACTTTTCCGGCTACGAAGATACGTCGCCTACGGCCAAGATGCAGGCTAGTTACTCGGACATCATACTCATTGTGAGTGCTCCCCTCGTCTGCGATGTGTATTTTTACAACCATTTCGGATTGTTAGAATAAATGGGAGCACGTCGACGAGAGAGCACTCGATATCGTGCTCGATCACCTCAATACCTTGAACGATTCCACACCGAAACTCAAATGTGATGGACGCAATGGCGTGGATCCCAATATGCTGTTTGGAGTCGATACCAAACTATTTCAACCTTCACACCATGAGACGAGCATTCTTAGAAATGAACCCCATCACGATGAGGTTCAGACGGTCACGCTTTTAAAGGGCTCAGGAATACATCTAAACCACTGCCATGATGGGGCCTGCAATGATTGCCGTTCACCCGCGGTTACTGTGCACGGCGATGGAGTGGGTATTGACGAAGGACTACTCCGGGATGCGCTTGGGGCGTTATCAAAGGAGACGATATGGAGAGTCAAAGGATTCGTGCGCCTAGGAAGCGGAGTCCACATCCTGAATTGGGCCTTTGGACGGTATGAGCTGACGCCGTGTAGCAATGACGATGAAGCCAACCAGGGTTTCGCTGTCCGGCTGACGGTGATGGGGGAACGAAGTGAGGTGAAGCGCTCGATAAGCAAGTTTTGTAGTCTGTTGGGTGCAGAGATAAGATAAGATAAAAACATCGCATCGCGTCATTGTCACCGAGCCACTGGCATTTGAATAATCTTTCATGTCCTGCCAGCGAGATTGTTGTCCGTGTCTCCCCACCGATGCTTTCCTCCGTGCTCAACCCAGGTATGTCTCCCCCTTCATTGTCTCCCCGCTCTCTTACCATCTTTCCACACGTAGCCTCCTGGTACTGGCGTTTTCCCTTCTTCGCCGCCCCGACTGACGGGGACGGCGCACTGACTGGGATCGTCCGGTCAGAATACATCAACTGGCCACCACGGCCACCTTTATTGTATCCCCAAGAGCAACTACCTCCCGGAGAGGACCAAGAAACCGCTCGTTCGCGCGAAATCCGTGAAGTTCTCGCCGCCAACGACCTTTACCACATCCTCGGCGTCCCCCGCGCATCCTCCATCGACAGACTGACCCTCCGTCGAGCTTATCTATCGCGCAGCAAAGCCTGCCACCCAGAGTTCGTCCCCCCTCACTGTTATTTATTTATTTATTTTCTTTCTCCATCTCATCGTCCGCAACCAGCAAGTGTCCCGGAAACCCAGACGCGACGGATGCCTTCCAGAGAGTCTCCATCGCCTACGGCGTGCTCTCGCAGCCCTCTCTGAAACGCATGTACGACGCCCGTCCAAACGACGATCCGTCCGACTTTTTGCGCTCCGCCGAGCATCCCTGCGGGTACGCAGACGAGACACTCAAAGGGGTCCTCCTCGGTATCATCAATGACTATCTCGACGGAAACCTCGAAATGATACGTACGCTGCTTCGTAAGTGACCCACCGTCTGACGTTTGGCCCGTCCTGCTTACTTCCATAACCCCCCTACACACACACTTACTACGGTACCCAGAAGCCATCAGCGACCTCAATCCGTCCCTCAAACTCGGCGACGACGGCATCGACGCCGTACTCTCCGTCCTCCAAAACGTCCGCGGTCGCATCCTCGGTAAGTCAGTCCCCTCCTCCCTAACGGCGATCTGATCATCCGTCAACTCCCAGCATGCCGCGCCTGCGTCCTCGCACTCCACGCCGAACTCGTTCGCCTACTCGAAATCCAATACGCATTCCGTCAACTACCCTACCTCGACATCGCCGGTCGCTCCCGTCTCACCATCCAACTCACGCGCATCACCCTCCATCTCCCTGTCACACTCGAAAAGGCCATTCAGGACTCTGCCAGAGAGGACAGTGCACGGTCGGCTGACGATAACAACGGTCGGCGGAGCGCGGCAGACGACAACGACAACGACGGGGATGGAGAGCGAGATGGGCCCGCCACGGCTGCGCTGTTGCCCAAGCGCGTTGTACTCCTCATCACCGGCATCGACGTGATCCTGGACAGAATGGAACGCGTTTTGGCATAGGTCACTTCCATGTTCCCACACCCTCCCCACCCCAGCGTTCGTTTGTTCGTCGAGAGGGTCCACCCCTGACTTCTAGGATCTCCTAGACAGGACGTTCTTGTCCCGTGTTACGCCCACGTACTCAGATCTGGGAAGCGCTTCGCTCGGACGCGCTTGACTGCACATTTTTCCGATCCAAGTTACATGATTGATTATGCACTCTCGTTAAAAGAAAACCTAGGCTAATTGACTGTGTGTTGACGTGGAAAAATCAAGGATATGGATGTGATGGCTGGGATAGGCACACGGAAAGGCTCAGACGACGTCGAAATTTGGTAGTGTATAAAGGAGAAATAAGAACGGACGAAGAGAGCCTTTTGACAGAACGTACTGTACAAGAACTGTCCCGTGGCACAGGTCGAGACAGAGGAGATACCAGAAGATTGGAAAAGGAAACTAGCGAGCAAGGAGAACAAAGTCGAAAAGGAGCAACGACACAGTATCGTAGACTCTGTCAATACATGCTTCTCTGATTCTAAAGAAAAGAAAGGAAAAAGACACAGGGATAAAAGAATTTTTTTTAGCGCGCCCAGTTTATCAGTGAGAACGAGATAATCCCTGTGAAGCACTCACGACATTCATCCAGATCGCCCCCGAATGACCGCTAGACGGGACGGTTGTTGGAATGATTTCTTCCAACATATAAGTGTCTTGTGAAGATTGATACCCATAGGACCCGTTCGATCCATTGGGTTGCGCAGCGGCGGCTGCCAACAACTGGGTATAGTCTGCACCATTGTCGTTGCTCCCGCCATCGTTCGATCCTTGCCCTTGAGAGTTGCCGATTGGGTTCTCTGGGAAGAAGGGGTAGAACAAGCCCGTCGGGACCTCCGCGAGCTTATCCCCAACCATCGCGAGAGAAACCTGCGGACCGACACTCTTGACAGGCGTGGTGCTTTGAGACGCTGTGCGCGGTCCGTAGACCTCGGACCCATACGGAGGGTGAGCCAAAGTCGGCGTCTTTTGTTGTGATTGTTGCGAGTGCGGTTGCCGAGGAGACGCCATCGATGGAGAGCCCAGGATAACGTTTTCGGTGTCCCAATCAAGCTCGGAAAGCAAGATAGGGTCCTTGGGAGGTCCGACGGTACGGAGGTCGACATTGAGAACCTTTTCAGCGAGCTTGGAGATCAAAGGGTGACCACCGCCCAGATCTTTCCGATCCCAACGCCACCGGAATCGAGGCAACATGTCGAGAGCCATCCAAACGTCTTCGATCATGACTTGTCGCGGCAAGCGTTCACAGTGTGACATGTGTCCATAGAGGATGACCATCGCAGCAATGTGGAGTGGGATCGGTGAGGTGAAAAACGCAATGTCAGGGAACCTAATGAGCTGATTGTGGACGATGATAACGTTGTGCGATGTGACGATTGCTGGCCAGGCATGAGTATCTTGGAAAGAAAGAAATATGATGCTCACCATCAACGAGCGCCCTCGAGCGATGCGTGTAATCGAGCTCCTTTAAACTAAACAATGCTCTCAGCAGCAATATTCTTGAAATCCCAACTTTGAGGAGGGTGAGCCCCTGATCCTCTGTGATACCACGGACTAGCTCCTGTTTCTTTTCGAGTGACCAATCGTCAGTCCCGCCAAAGTAGTGCTTGTAACACTCTGGCAATTGCCTTCGGAACTCCATCATACTTTTAATGATCCGAGTTGCATGCCGCATCACGGCATCCGCACTCTTGTTGGACGGGGAGTACAAGGAGTTGATGATGTCGGCCTGTATCTCGGCAACAGGATGGGAGAGTAAGAAATGCTCTGAATAACCCAAGTGCTGGCCCGTTAGGGGTCGAGAAGGGTGAGGTGTATTCGAGTCAGAAGGGGCGATGGCGAGCGGCCTGCCCAGGAGGATAGAGGTCCCGCGATCATGGACCATGACAATTCCCCACAATCGAATACGCAATTGAGCTTCCTCTTCAGAAAAGGTATTGTTCTGCGACATGGGATCGTGGTGGAGACCTAATTCGATGGACAGACGAACGAGGCTGCCGACGAGGCGCCACAAGGAACGACCTTGTCGCTGGATTGAATCTCAATATACTATACGAGTGGTGAGTGGATAAAGAAACACACCTCCGTGTACAGATACCAATGTAATAACAGGAGCGCCTGAAGGCTGGTGATCGTGACGCGGAGATGTGGTTTGACGGCTAGAGCACGCTCAAAGAATTCATAGTGTTCAGGCCAACCACTCGGCATGAGTTTCTTGGTGGAAATCGGAGTAGTGCCAGGGGACTTGATGGCGTTGTCGACGAGAGTCGCCTTGTGATTGAGTTCGCTCAAGGTGCCGAGGGCGAGGATGAGATACATGCTACAAACGAAACCCGGATCGTGCTGGGTGCTGTCCATATCGTAGAGAGCGGTGAGCCGACGTTCAAAGTCGGAGCGGAAAAACACGGGTCGATGAAGGTTGAGATGAGAAAAGTAGACATCGACGATTGTGTTGACCATGTCGCGGTCTTTGGGCAACCAGATAGTGAGCTTTGAGGCGACTGGGGATGGCACACCGTTGACCGCAGTTGGGACGGAGACACTAAACCAAACGGTGGGATCACGAGGGGGAGAAGTCTCTGTAATGTTTTGATCACGACCGGAGGAGAGACCATTAGAGCCAACAGCGAGATCTTCTCTATCGTTTTGGGCTGCGAGTTGGCTCTCGCTCATGATGAGCGGGTGTACGCCGAAACTTTTTGCGATGGCCTGTATGAGAAGATGAGCGGAGAGGGGTAAGCAATGGAAGGGAAATGCGTACGCGGGTGTCTGACACGTCTAGAGACTGGGGATCCTGGCCCTTTACCTCGACAGTAGGGTGGGGTGGATGAACATGGTGGGGTGGATGGGGCTGGATCTGGTGAGGAGGTGGCTGCATGTGCTGAGGGGGAGGGGGAGGGGGAGGGAAGCCTGGATGCATGTGGGGGGCATATGAACCGGGAGGGCCTGGGAGGGGGAGGTGGGGTGGATAGGGGCCATAGATTGGTACGGCGGGGTAACCGGGCGGGACGAGAGGAGCGTAGTAGGGAGAGCCGGGCGGGGGCTGATTGGGGTGCTGCGGGAATGGAGAGCCGTGGAAATCTGGGGGAGGGGGCGGTGCGCCGTCGAGGTCGATGCCCTCGCGAACACATATATCGTCGATATTTGCGAGGCTGAAGCCCGGAAGACGGCGTTTGAGAAGGGCATCGCAGAGAGCGATTTGGCGCTCGATGTACTCCGTGTGGCCACGGAGTGTGAGAGTCTGTCTGTGTCTGTCCTCCTGTTGGCAGGGCACGCCTGCGGTAGCACAGGCGGTGCACTTTGGATGCTTTGAATCGCACTAGGACTGGGAGTGAGACAGGCGAACGGAGATTTGCGGTCGGTGACTACCGACGGGACTTGCCTTAATTTTCTTACTCCTGCAGCGTGCGCAAGCCTCATGGGAGCGTCTGAGACGTCTTGGTTCTGAGGGGGAACCGACATCGTCGTGAGGAGAGTCTGGTTTTCTACGTTTCTTTGGGGCCTGGGAGGGCGCTTGTTGGGGCTGAGCTGGCTGCTGGTTGAGGTCATGGTGCTGCTGTTGCTGCTGCTGTGGGACGTTGTTAGAGTCGTTGTCGTTGTTATTGTGCTGTTGTCGCTGTTCCATGTGTAGAGCTGTGTGCAGTGAAATGTCCGAGTGAGGAGGGAGGATGTGTGTCATCGCTGATCGCCCTCTTGTTCGTCGACGGCTCGCCCGTTCCCCGTCGCACACCTTCCTTTGTATATCAATCACGTGGTCTTTAAGGGTTATACTTTTTACATATCTTATTATGTAATATACTGTCACCTACCTCTTCTCAATGCACCACTCAAACCCGTCCGAGTACACGCTCGATACAGTCCGCGATACAGACCCTCTCCTCCCCGATGAGTCTCGTCCTACTCGCTCACCGGCACGTCTCCTCCTCGCCACCGCACTCCGCATGGCCGCACTCTTCATCGTCGCGACTCTTCTCCTCGGTGGGACGCTCTTCCTCGCCCTCCCCACTCTCCAACCGTCTGTCTCTTTCTCTGTGCCCCCTTTTCCCATTTCTCAACCCTTTATAGCGATGATCGTGCACTGCTGCATGTACCCAAGTCATTTGAGGACCTCAAAGCACTCAATGGTCTCTTAAAGAAGTATCGTGATATCTACCCGACCCGGATAGTCGTCTGTTATGTCATCACTTATTTGTTGTACGTCCTCCATCTTTCCCCTTTCTCGTCCTCACCCTCCGCCTCAGCTGCCAGGCCTTCTCCCTCCCTGGTTCCATGTACCTTTCCATTCTTGGTGGTGCTGTCTGGGGTGTCCCCATCGCTCTACCCCTCGCTTGCACATGCGTCGCAACGGGCGCTGTACTCTGTTACTTCATCAGCGCCGCATTCGGCCCGGCCCTCCTCACCCTTCCCTCTTGGAAGGCCCGTCTCGACACCTGGGCCGACAAACTCCTCCAGCACAGAGACAACATGATCTCCTTTCTCATAATCCTCCGCATAGCCCCCCTCCCCCCACACTGGGTCATCAACATCATCTGTCCCCACGTTGGCATCAATATCCTCCCATTTTGGACAAGCACTTGGCTCGGCGTATTTGGTGTCACAGTCATACATACTTCCATTGGCGGTGGTCTCGACGAAATGACTTCTGCTGCAGATTTCAACCTCTTTTCCTGGAGAAACTTTCTCCTTTTATCTGCCGTCGTCATCGGTGTCTTGATACCCGTCGCCCTCCGTTATTACTTCAAGCGCGAGGTAGCATGTATACAAGAGGTCGACCCTTCACAGGTTCCACTCCAAGATGACGACGAAGACATTATATCCGTTGGCCCTCTTCCCCTTGTCAAAAATTCCACATCCCCTCGGCTGCCAAGTGACTATGCCAGCAAAACTGGGATATTTTATCACGACGAACAGGTCGAGCAAGATGAGGACATCGATGACGACGACGACGACGATATTATATTAGAGGCAGGCCCAGCCATCGTAATCAAATCTACAGAGGATGGGAACAGCTCAGGAAGCGCTTCCCATTGACATGCTACATCCTAGTACAAATGGACCACTATCTCGCCATGTATCAGCCCTGTATCTATCGTAGTATTATCTTTACAACTTGAGTCACAATTCAGGCTCGTTAAAATTATTCGCCTGCGGTTGTGGCGGCGCCGCCTAAATGGCCTAGGGTTGCCTCATAAAGTCTTCAACAGCGGCTTCCTCGTCGGTGCTTCAAGGGCTCGTTTCAACCTTTTTTTGGGACTGACTGACCACCCGTCTACGTCAGATCCCACATGCTACATGATACCAGACGGTGGTAGCAATATACCCGACCAAGTTCCGATTCCTCCAACTTATACAACACCACTTGCAAATGTGTTCACTCGATCACCCACACCGACAATGGCGGATCCAAAGTTACGATCGCCTCCCGTATTATCATCTAGACCCTATTCCATGACACCCAACTTGTCTGAGGTCCCTCCGCGTCCCTCCACTGCCCCACCCCACTCGACCTCTGGCACGCCCAGCGGTGACCCGCAGTTGGACCTGCAATCTCGTACGACGCTCGTATCGAATCTTCGCGCTCGCAATCTTCTTCTTCAGAAAGCGATCTCCCGCATCGACGATGCCGTCCTCCATTTAATGGCTGCCCGATCCGGTATACCAAGTTCCAAGATGCAGCAAGTGCGCGGCGAAGCGAGGAACAGGAAAGATTTGTTAGATAGAGTTGAAAGAGCCATCAAGATGGCCCAGAACGGTGAACTGTATGAAGAAAATCAGGGCGGAGGTGCGAGCGCAGAGGTCGACTCGTCGGAGGCGGGAGGCAAGAGGTATGCTGGTGACGGGCTTTTCGGCCAAGATAAAACGACGTTGATCGATTTGTGCAAAGGCCGTTCACGGAATCCAAGCCTGCTGATGTACCGTTTGGAAGCACGGGTGTCCATCCAAACGTCTCTGACGCTTCCTTGGACGCTCACCAACTTCGCCGATCATCTTCTCAGCCTCAGCTGGGTCCTTCCACGGGACAACCACAAGTCCCCACGAAGGTCTACAACATCCTCGAACTCCTCGAACGCCGGAACGTTCTCCAAGAATCGATCGAGTCCTGGAAAAATTTCGCTGCCGAATTGCGTGCCGCTCAGCCGCACCTTGAGGCCCAGGCGGCTCAGTCGCCCATTAGTTCGCCCGATGTTGTGTCGGCTGGGACGTCCGCGCCAGCGGCAACCACTACCCCTTCGACGAGCCAAGCTCAGGAAGGGCCATCCTGGACTGCCAAGTACCAGAGAGCGCAGTTTGAGATCAAGCGCCGCGAAGAACTGTTACTCCGGCTGAACCAAGCCATCTCTCAAGTCTCGCAGGCGCATCCGACGGCGGAACAGTTCGCTGCGCTTGCAACATATATGCCTCCTGCCCTCGACAAACCCCGCTTCGACGCGGCTTACGCTCACTTTTGCCAAGGAAAGTCTATTCCTATGAATACGACCATCGTCATGCCGGATGCAAGTAGACCCGTGATCGATGTGTATGCGTTGCATGTCGCGATCATGCAAGAAGGAAGTTATGCCAGGGTTGGTTATCGAGTTGCTTTTTCTCGCCGTGAAGCCTGGGTGACCTTTTTGCTTATCGCAGGTGTTGGCTCGGAAATCTTGGGACGTGGTTGGGGGACGTCTCGGGTATATCCAGACGGCTGCGACGGCTACCGCGCCGGCAAGGTGCTCAACGGAAATAGCGGCTCATCTAGAAAAAGTCTACAAGGATCGTCTGCAACAATTCGACCACCTTTACGTCAGTTCTGTGATCGAGACCATTCGGAAGCGGATTGCAGAGCAGCAGAAGAAGCCCTGAGTGTCACGGAAGGAACGTTGCGCCGCAGCGAGGCTTTTCACCTCGCGGACATGGACCGGTTTCGGTCCCTGATTTAGAAGTTGCACCGCCGTTCTTTTCCGTTTAATGAGAGGGGGAGCCTATCTGGGACTAATGTCTACCAGTCGTTTGGATAGACGGTCGATCGTTATTATTCGCGGATGTGAACTGTACTACGTCAGGACTCGGTCTCTTCAGGTTCATTACTTGCTATCCATACTATCCATACCCATGCACTTGTAGCATTCCATCTTCGTTCCATACCAATGCACGTTGAACTTCAACAGCCTATGATTGGATTGCAATGGTAGTACCTTGGCCAGACTCGGCCTGGATGACCCTCGTGGAACCACTGAAAGCAGGTTATCTTATATGGCCCCTCAATAGCTTGAGTCCCCGAGCTGACTCGTTATGAAGTGGTCATACAGCCGCAGCGCACACCGCATCGAGCTGGGGGATAATAAATATTTTGGGATACTTAGCAGCGCTGACAGTGCATTTGTCAAATTAAGACTTTTGCTCGAGACAGCCCCCGTTGTTAACTTGACATCCAACCCTCCGTTCATTGGTTGTCTGGCCTGAACACAAGGTTGAGATGCTGTTTTTGGCCCGCTTTACGTAATATTTTCAGGCTGTGCGAGGTGAATATATTTTGAGTTTTTGAATGTATATCCAGCGAAAATAAAGACACATGGAAATCCAAGATGGGGACAAAGCGAGGCATTTCCCCCCCTTGTGCACGAGCGAGAACCAAGGGGAGCTTCGCACCCACGTTCCTGTTGATGCTCCACTACCCACCACGGGTGGTGAGGGCAAGGCGTGCTGAAGGATAGGGCAAACAAAATGATTGATGAATATGTACACCATCGCTCGTAGACCATTTTCGGGCCGGCGAAGAGATTGGGCCGTGCGGGCGTTGTGCAGGTACCGAGTATTTTCTGTAGTAAAATTATTGAGGATATGCCCTTTTTAGGAATGATTTTGTATGGAAGTGTGATATTTTGAAAGTCCGACTTTGTCCGTTATGGTCTGTGCTTAGCAGGTGTTTGGAAGGTCGGACCCAACCTCGCTCCCACCACCAGCTGCATCTTCTGTGCTTGCTGCTGCAGTCGTCCTCCCCCCTCCCCGTCGTTGCGCACGGCCCTCCTCATCACCGACACTACCCTCGGCCGTCGCTCGTCCCTCGAGCTCGTCCAGGCCGTCGTAGCGCCCTGTTGCACCTAAAACAGCCATCAATCCAGCTCGCTCAACCCAGGACTTTGGATAATGGCCGATCACATGCACCCGTACCCCATGTTCCCCCAGAACCTCACGTCCAGCTCCCTCCAACAGTCCCAGATCTCACAACAGCAGCTTCAGTCTCAGCAGCCCGACCCCCAGATGCTTTCGGCGCTCTCTAACCCCGAGCACAATCGCATGTGGCAGATTCAGAACCAGCTACAGAACGCATACCGTACTCAGCAGTCGGGCGATTTGACTTCCTCCCAGATGAACCACCAGGCAAGTCTCTCCCAGCCCATTTTTTCCCGCCGTCGTCTGGGAAAATTCTCTCCGGAGATGCATATCTTATCCGTATGATGTGCGATGTAATTCCCCCTTCTTTCCAATCACTCCGTAGACGACTACTAATTGCCGCCTACCGTACAATGCAACCTTTTTTCCCTGTCAATACCCGCCGTGTTTCACTTGAACCACTTTTCTGGTAATTACGTTTGGACTGACATATTGCTTCTTTAGATGCAAGAGTTCGTGCGAGGGCAGGCACTCTCCCATGGTCAAGGTCAACCTATCGCTCAGCAGATACAGCAATCGTTCGGTCTCAATTCACAACGGATCAACCCTTCTGGCCAGGTCTTTCATGATCCTCAGGCCAATCTCTCCCAGCTCCTCATGCCGTCTAATTCTTCCAATGTGGCCATGAATACCCAACAGCAAATGAAGAATGCGTTCAATATGAATCCTATGATGCATACGATGAACAACTCCAACGCCCGCCAGCTCAATATGCTCAAGCAACAGGAGATCGCTCGTCTCCAACAGGCGGGTCTCGGGTCTCAGCATGCGCAGAATCAGAACACCGTGGACATGTTTGCTTCCTCTTCCATGCAGCCTTCTCACGACCAGATGCACGGTTCTCCCCATCCCGCTGCGCAGCCCATGGTTCCCCCCGGTGCTAATCAGGGAATGATTCCTGGGAACCAACAACCAAATGTTGCGAAGAGGATCGTGACCCCGTCCGAGGTCCAGGAGAGAAGGAACTTTCTGCTCAATCTGTGCTCGCAGTCGGAGGCCAACTTGACCTCTCTCCTGCAGTCTGTTCGCAATCCGACCTCGGTCGATCCTCTGACACAGCAAAAGATCGGTCAACTTCGTACTGAACTTGCTACTCGGAAAGAGATGTATCACAAGTTTCTGACGACTTTTGGCGCCATGTTGACTCATCAGATGGCGAATAGTATCCCTCCCTCGAACGTGTCTCATATGTATGTCTATTTGGTGATCAAATCTGCCAATCATTTTGACCTCTTGGTAGGACACCACATGCTGCTTTGCAGCAGCCTCAACAACAAACCGTGTCCAACCCCCAGGTCCAACCTGGCTTTGTTAGTCAGGCTAACCAATCCCTTACGTCATCATATAACATTCCTACGGGCAATGGCCCATCTCCGATGCCTAACCAGGGTCAAGGTTCTTTGAACCAACAGCTAGGCACACCACGTCCGAATACCATACCTCCTCCTCGACCTGGGAGTACCCCTCACCGAGCTCCTGGTGGTCAACTCCCGAACTCTGTATCTCCTAATTTAGGGAACTTTCCACCGCCCGGAGGCCAGAAACTTCCGAATCCTAATCAGACGCGGCCGTCGCCTGGAGATATTATGCCCCTGGACAAGGCACGATTTGACTCCACCTATAGATCCTTCTGTCGAAGCCAAAGTATAAGTGCGGACCTTCGCGTGCCGATTGGGGATAACAGGTCGGTCGATTTGCATCAGTTGCACGTTTTTGTCATGCATGAAGGTGGCGCATCATCAGTGAGTTACCAGAGTACGAGATTGTCTTGGGATCGACACTAATTTTGACCAGGTTACTCAACGAGATATGTGGGCCGTCATTGGTGGTCGATTAAACTTCGTTCAGTTCCCTGGGAACGATTCTGACCCAGCGCGGTCCGGGCCCGGAATCGCCCAACAACTTCAGAACACTTACGAACAGTACCTTCAGCACTTTGAGAACGCTTATATCATGACGGTCAAAAACCGTTCGGGGACGGGGTCACCGCAGCAGCAGCAGATGCAGCAGATGCAGCAGATGAATCCCAACTCCCTCCCCGTTGGTAACAACGCCACTCCTAACTTGCCTGGTAATCCTACGGAGATGCCTCCAAACGCATCCCGCCCTGCTTTCAACCCGCAGCTGATTGCGGCGGCAGCGCGGTATGCGCATACGACCGCCCAAGATATGCGTGCTCAACGTGTTCACGAGCAACTTATCAATTTCGTAGAGCGCCATCGTGGGGAACTTATGAAGGTTTACCAGCACCAACAAATGCAGCTCATAGCCAAGAGGAATGCCGAACAGGAACAACAGAACAATGCAAATGCGCAGGGTCAACTGTCCAATGTACCTGAACAGCAGCCTATGGGTCTACAACCTGGCGCTCAGCGACCCCACCAAACTACTGGAGGGAACAATATGCCGCAGGGCGAGAGCAAGATGGTGAACGGAAACTTCGTGTTAGAGAACTCTGCCGCCGCACTTAATCAGCAACCACCGACACAAGAACAAATCCAGCACGCAATGTTGGCGATACATCAGCTCAAAACTGTATTCCAACAACGTAGTGAGCTCCTGCGATATTTTCCTTGTTGCCACTCACGCCCTTTGTAAGGTCTCCCCGGAATGAATAAAGTTTATCACATCCCGGATGAGCAGCGACTTGAGTATAATCAAGTTCTAGAGCAAGTGTTCAAGATGACGGCAGAGATGGATCAAAGACTGCACATGTACTACGCGGTCTTCAAAAGCGAAGACCTTCTCCGGAAATATGTCGCCATTGTGAGTTTGCCTCGCCTCTTCATTGTTGTCATTCTTAGCCGGTGACTCGCGCTTTAGGTGATGACAGTAGCGAGGCAACGGCAACTCTTGTCCACTTCTTCACCGCAGTATATAATTCCTCTGGTGAACCTGCGGAACATGCAGTTACAAATCCATAAGCTCAACGAGGAGTTTGAGAACCGTTGGCGCGCAATGAAGGCGTTCAGCATGGCCGCCGCTGCTTCTCACCAACAAGCCACTCCCACATCCACTCTCGTCCGTAAAACCGCTCCTTCTCCCCACGCGCACCACGCGGTGCCACCACTCCAGAATACATCACAGATAGTCCCACCTGTACCTCTGAATAATGGACGTCCAGTGTCCACCCATCCTTCTCCCCCACAGCAGACGCATCTGCAGCCTCCGCCTGCACACCCCCAGTCTCTGCCTCCTCCTCCTCCACCACCACAATCACATTCGCAGCCCAGCCAACCTCCACCTCAGCCGCCGTCCGTGCCACAACCGACCAAGAAACCTTTTCATATCCCTCGCAGCCCGTCAGCCCAGCCGGCCTCCACTAGTATAGCATCCCCCACCCCTCCTCCCACGGCAGCATCATCATCCACTCCCGCCACCAATGCTCCCACCCCTCAACCTACAGCTGCCTCGCCCCAGACCCCGAAGTCGCCACCGTCGAAAGCGAGGGGCAAGGCTGCAGGTCGAGTCAACCGGAAAATGTCGACGGCGGGCAAAGGACCTGCCACGCCGGATCCAGCTCCTTCTTTCGTGGCTGGTGTCAAGCGTCCTCCCGAAGAGGACGTCTCTACCTTTACTAGCGTGGCCCCTTCGGAAGCTGAGGTGAGTAATGCGCCATCACCGAAGAAGGCCAAGACAGAATGGGAGGGAGAGATGAGTGAGGCGCTTTTGAAGAAGCAGCAGGAACTGGACAATATCAAGACTGAGGACGATGCTGCTGCTTTCTTTGATCGTATGAAGGAGCTATTTGCCATGACTACGACCACGGACAACGAGATCCATCATGACATCGCCTCTTCATTGGACCAGATTTTGGCAGGCGTTGCTCAGGAGCCTGCAGATGCCGCCGCCACCGCAGCCGCACTTGCTGTGCATGGAGCCGGGGACCCCGGACCACCACCAACTGCTCTGTCGCCTCACATGGGTCCCGCCAACGATGCATTCTTGGAGTTTATTGATTTTTCTTCGTTTACGGACCTCGGCGACGAGGATAGCGATTCCAAGGCGCCCACACCCGATCTTGTGCCGTCGGAGGCGAATCCCAGCCCCGAGTCGGGGTCGGAGGGTGATTCGTTGGGGAGTGGATCACCCGATAAAGTAAAACTCGAGGACACAGGTGATCGCTCCGATCCTCTTCGACTGGGATCTCTGAGAGAGATCGACGGAGGCGAGTCCGCATATTATCAAACTGATAATTGGAAATGGGAAGGTTCTATGCATACAGTGGACCAGCCATGGGCGATGTATACATCATTGACATGATACGGTTTCGTTGGTTTGTGTGTTGCTGCTATTTATTTGCCTCCATCTTTATGCTGGATATACTGAATTTTTTTTTTCATTGCTCGTTCGTCGTGACGTGCTCGAGTGCGTCTAACCTGCCTCTACCCCCTGTTATCCTACTATTTCCTTCTTGGTTTATGTGTCACTGCTCTGTATTCCTAATGTTGTTCTACTCTGCTATCGCGTATTCTTGCTCAGACCTTGGTCTCTTAATGGATAGCTAACGAGCTGGGTACAGTGCGTGATGTGATTTTACAATGAAATGATGACAATGTTACAGCGTCTATCTCGATTATTACTTGGATCTGTCTGGTGGTTTCCCTGGCAAGGCACGAGATTGGCGAGTATTGGTGTTGCTGAGCACCCGTGCCTTCAGCAAAGCAAGCGGATCACGACCTTGAGACGAACTCGCCGACGAAAGCGACGAAGAAATGGTAAAGGCCGATAACCTCGCTTTCCTGATGCTCGTCTGAGCTTCATATTCTCTCCTGCCCCTTTCCCACTGCTCCCGAGCCGTGTTCTTGGATTCGTCGTCCTCGGCCGCGAGCGGCAGCGTCTCCGGCAACCCATACCGTCCTTTTAGCTGATCGTCTGCCGCGCGGTTCGCCGCATCGATCTTCTTGATCGCACGAAACCGTTTGCGGGCGAGGGAGGAGAGGGCGTACGGATCGTTGTTGTATCGATCGGAGACCTCCTGCAGAGATTCGAGTCTGGGGATCTGCACCTTGTTGAGGTGGTCTTGGGCATTGGTCGATTTTTCTAGGGCTGCGAGCGGATCGACGGGTCCTGCGTTGCCTTCGGTGTCTGTTGAAAGGGTGTGTGAAGGCAGAAGATTTAAAAAAATAGTGAGACCTTACCGTGTATCGCGAAACCGCCGTTCTCTTCAGGATTCCATTCTTCGTCTTTCTGTCTTGCGCCACTTGTAACGACGTAGCGGGTATTCTGGGTAGCGTGGGGCGTCAGACGACGAACGAACTGCGCACGGGGGGGAGGTGGGGAAATTACCTTGGGGTCCGTCTCGATCTCGAACCAGCCATCGCATAGGTGGCATTTACAGCGAAAGGAGTAGATGGGTGTGGAGAAGTACGACCCTACTTTCTTCTTCTCAGCGTTGTAGCGTACGCCCATCCCGACGTGGTTGTTGCATGTTCCGCTGGGAGACGGAATGAATGAAATGAATTGTTTGGAGGAGACTCGGGATGCGTACCACCATATGTTGAACGGAAGCTCAAAACGGGTGATCAGGATGCCCTTGTCGAGCTTTCTGGCACGATCGCCCAGGGCATGTTTACCTGTACATAGTAGACGGTGTGATGAGTGTGTTGACGCAAAATCGATGGTGACCGACCTCTGTAGGCGTTAAGACTCTTGTGTTTCTCGCCGTCATAGTCCGGAGGGTAATACTTGTTGAATCCTGACGAGATATGAGCGAGACGGCATGGACAGTTGGGCCGGCTTGCCTTGCATATTCAAGTCGTCGTCGCCGTGGACAAGTCCAAACTGGCAGTGTCTTGTAGCACTGCCACCGAGTCTACAAAGATTGAGTTGACACGTTCAAATTTCAAAAACCATTGGTAGTAGTTTCGTACAAAGGACATCGACTCGTAACGTATATTACATATCAACATCATGGAGACGAACAGGGATATCTGATGCGGCGAGAAACCAAAGTATTAAACTGTCACATGAATGGTGCACCACGCGCCACACATCCGTCCCGCAAAAGTCTCTGCAACGACTCGAACGAAATGCTCCTTCGTTCCCATTTCATATTTTGTCCATTACCAAACCTCCCGTATTCCACCTGATTCTGCAAGTGCTCCGCAAACGGTTGGTTCGATTGCGGTGGTGTCGTCTCCCGTTCAAGCAGGCTCTTCAAGACTTTGAGCACCTCAGGTAGTGTTTAAAGAACGGATAAGACTTCTCGCCGAGTCCACACGCGCGTATACGAAGGCACTGAGTGTCGTTTGTCGTTCGTGGAGAAGCCCGGATAGGGAAGGTCACTGATTCCAGTCCCGTTTCCTCCAGACGAAGGTCGGCTACGATCGCAATGTAAGGGAGAGTGTTCGAATGTTTTTCTCCGCCGATGGTCGGGTCATTTCTCTGGATCTTCATCAGTGCATCATGCTGCTTGGAAGTGCGAGCCTTATCGGATATCAGGATTTGCGATACGCAATCTACGCTTTCGGGTCCGGGTTTCGCCGACTTGAAATAGATGGGAATGACTTTGTCGATAGACGGCTGATTATGGCAACACTGAACAGCACATGTTCGCTGCCAGTGTCGCATCGTCCATTCGTCGAGGCTGCATATGACATCAGTGATGGACAAGACATCTGAAAGGAAATGACTTTACTCCAATTGATCATCCGACTGGTCTTGTCGAACATAAGACTCCATCGAAACCCAATGTTAAAAATTTACGTAGCCATCCTGAAATGCTTTCTTGGCTTTGCTGCCAGCGCCATGCTCTACTTTTTCCCAGAAATCATCGCCAAACAGAAATTCGATAAACTCGATCACAGGGATCATGCAGCAGTGAACCAGTTCCATATCATCTCCAATGCCTGTGAAATCATCATTGTGCTTGCGAATCACCAAAAAATCTTTGGCAAGCAGGAAGATCGACCGGCTGACCAGCTCGCCGCATTGCCCTATGTCGATCATTCCGTTATCCATCCTGTCTTGCAAAGCATACAGTGTAGCTGTCAGCGAGTCCTCGGTTCGATGCATCGAATGCGCGGCTGCACATGACAAGATGGGTTCAGAGGGATAGGCGGTGTAGCTCCAGAGGCGATCTTCGGTCGTTGTAACATAAACTCGCATGTTGCTGGCCACAGTAGAACCGACGTGGTCCACAGCATCCCGATGACCAAAACAGATGTCGAGACCGAATCGCTGCGCTAGGACCACAAGCGCATGTCGATCATCTGTTCCTTTGTACGGATTCTTCCCAACAAGCTTGTTTAAGGCGAGAGAAAAAACCTCCTCAGCCTGGGAGATTGTCAATAGCGACGCCCATCTATCGGCGAGCGGTTAGTAATACCCCACACGCAGATAATGTGAACGAGACCCACAGGGGGCGACCGTATCGCAGGATATTGTTTACTTTCGCAACCTCAGACGGCGGAACATCCATGAGATCTGGCACATGTTGATCCCATCCCAGCTGGCAAAATGGCGGAAATACTAATTCACCCTCCATTGACACTCTAGCAGAGTCAACTGCCGGAGTCATCAGCAAAATGGAAAAGAAGTGGGGTGGGTACCTACACAAAGTTTGTGGGGACGCGAAATCAGCGACTTTCGACGTTGTCGATGCGAATACCACCCACACTGCGTGTGAGGAACGCGCAGAATATGCTTTGATGACCCGGAAAAGCTCTGTTGAACGACGGAATGTTCCCTTCTCTTGGAGTGAATGAGCTTCGTCAAGGGCAATTACCAACTTGGGGTGATGCTTGTCCGCATTGGGAAAGGCAGAGTCTAAAACTTCGGTCAATTTCTGGTAATAGTGGACGCTTAGTTCCACGTCGGCGTTGCAATTGGTGTTCGAGCGGCCAGACGTCTTTTCAGCATCTGCAAACGCAATCGGGTCGCACAGTGAGCAGCATAAAAAAGTTGGTGATTTTTCACTCACTGAACAGAAATCTTTTCCTGATCTGCAAATAAAATTAACAAGCTGACAAACGGTAGAGATTTCACCCGTCCTACCCGTTCATATGTACTCTGCAACCGTTCGAAAAACTGGTCACGGTATGATGTCTTTAACTGCATATCCTCGTTCCAGTTCTCGACCGCTGCACCCTTATCAGTTGGGAGTCGGGCCAATAAGTCGTCTCGAATGAGCTTAAAAATGGCGGAAAAGAAAGCACAACATTGGATAAAATATCGCTCCTGTGATTTGCAAGGTCCAGTCAGGATTGACGCGGGCGTATCATCACGTTCAGGAAATCCAGTATCATCCGCCTGTGGTCGGAGGTTCATGTATAACAGCAAGACACCCTTTCCAGCAAGCTATAGACAGCTAAGCATCCGATTATAAAGTTGAATGAAAGATGGGATACCTCAGAAATGGTGCGCGTCTTCCCCGTCCCTGAGCTCTGTACGATAGAGCAAAATTTAGCATAATATTGGCGACGATCCTCGTCCAGATAGCAACGATGGCTGAGATGGAGATATTCATACAAAGCGTTCGCGGCATGTCCTTGATAAGGCACGGTGAACGCGGACAATAACCCATCTTTTTGACTATCGCTGAGGCCAGAAGAACTGTGGGTGAGTTGGGTGGATTCTGCACGAAGGATTTCTGCGCAGTGGATCATGAGCTTTGCCAGCAACCGTGACAGATGACAGACGTACCAAGGCTTAGAACACGATCATATTCTTTTTCGTTCCAAGCTGTTACGAGGATGTCTCGTAACTCTGGGTGAGTCTTGAACACCTCCTTGGCGGCTTCATGTTGAGTGTACTTTGTATCCAATACACCCTTTGAACCTGCAACAAACCCCGCGAGGAGGCTACGCAATTGCGATGGTCTCCAAGAACTTGGATCAGCAGGATGATCTGGTAAATCGTCTTCAATGGCGTTTACCACTTCAAAGGCGTCGAACGATGTGTCGGATGCGGCGTCCGCATCAGAGTCGGTGCCAAGGGGAATTCCGTGCCACTCGGTATTAAATTTGGGGTCGACCTCTGATGCCCCTAAGTCCGAACCCTTCTGAATGTCAGAAAGTTGCCTTGTCCGTTTTGATGGGCGAGAATTGCGGGATGAACTAGCACGCTTCATGGTAGTACTGGTTAGAGTTTAATGAGTCGTGAATTCAACTTATAAATCACCTAGCCCCTGTCTTACCGGAGTTTGCCGAAAAGTTGGTATGACTCTCTTGCGCCACTCCGTATTATGTATACATCCACGGTTTTGGACTCGTCTGTCTTAGTAAGTTAGCTTTGACGGTGTATTGTGATTGTTTGGCCCTGGACAACGGTTTCTACATTTCTTCGTTGGGGCGAAAAGTCTTATCCGTGACTGGGAGTCTATGAGACACGGCGGGAAGACATAGAGAAGCTGGCGAGAGAGATGCTGATGCTCGAGTCGCAGCGATGGGAAAGTTGATTCTTTGGGGTCGCTGGGCGAGTGAAGTGGATGGACGTAGGTACCAGTGCCTGCATCGCATCGTGAGTCCTTTCCCTGGCCTCAGAACCGCGGATGACTCAGGGCATAATTCAGAATGTAGTACTCAGTTGTCTATTCCTCGATCAAAAGAATGTGCGAGGTGCGATGTAGCACGTACGGGCGAGCGCGATGGGAAGTTGGTGTCCACAAACAAACACACTTGTTTTTATATATAGAAAACCCGAGACGCCCAAGATCGTGTTTGACGCGTTCAAAATCCATTGGTAGTAGTTTCATACTAAGGACATCAACTCGTAACGTATCATACACTTCAACATCATCGTGGAGACGAACAAGGATTTCTGATGCGGCGAGAAATCAAAGTATTGAAACCACTGCTGTGCGCCAGGCCCACACATCCATCCCGCAAAAGCTCCGCTAATTCGAGTCCACCGTGGAGTCGGAAAACAAAGACTAATAAGAGATGAGGGGGCACGATTAGCTAATCCAATACCTACGGCGATTGCCGAGAGCGTTCCTTTTGAACTTTAATCTTAATTACTTCCATCTCCATCCACACACAACCTTGGGTACGTAGTCACATCAACTCTTTTGCTCTCTCGCACGCACCCTTATATCTCTTCCTAGTCACCTTCTAACTCCAACCAAAAATGAGTTACGTCGCCAAGGACGAGAAAGCATACGACGCAGCCGGCGCCGTCCCTACCGCCAAAATCCACAAGATCCGTATCACCCTCACGAGCAGCAACGTCCGAAACTTGGAAAAATGTGTGCAGCTTTTTCTCCCTCCCTCCGTTCACGTTTACCCCAGGCTTTCGCTCACCCACGCCCGCACCACAGTCTCGGCAGACCTCATCAACCGCGCCAAAGACAAGCAGCTTCGTGTCAAGGGGCCCGTCCGTCTTCCGACCAAGGTCCTCAAGATCACCACTCGCAAAACAGTTCGTTCTACCCTTTTTTTCTTCGTGGTAACATTCGCCTCACCCTCTTTTTCTCTTAGCCTTGTGGTGAAGGTTCAAAGACTTGGGACCGTTACGAACTCAAGATTCACAAGCGTCTCATCGACCTCCACTCTTCTAGCGAGATCGTCAAGCAAATCGTAAGAATGAATGTTTGCCGTGTAATCTTACATGGTTCCTGACAGCAAATCCCTTAGACCTCCATCAGCTTGGAACCCGGTGTGGAGGTCGAGGTTACCATCTCTTCGTAGTCCTCTGCTCTATTGTATGATCTATTTTCCTACGACAATGGGTTGACAAAACAGTCTGGCAGTAACGAAATTGAAAGCGAGTTAAAGTTGAGTTATTATATATGGTACAGGTCCGATGAGTGCGTCAAGTCCATACATTACATTACCCTACAGCGATGCCTACAAGGTTATCGTTGTTGGGTGAAATGCAATTCCGAGTCTAATAGAAAAAGTAAAAGCGACGGATGTGATGAACATACTACATCAACCGAACACGCGAAAAGAATAGTTATAGGTAGACAGCATAAGATCCAACCACTGGCCGATGGTCGCTTCGACCTTCCAGGAGACGCATCCCTCGGTCGTCCAGACTGCTGTAATTCAGACAGACAACATCGCCTTTAGCGGGTTGAGGCGTGGGGTTGACCACCGTCGTAGCAGCAGACTCCTGAGTAGTCACGCTCTGAACAGTGTCTCGTCGGAAGCCGAACAATCGCCAGCGGCCAGATGCCGGTGGTGTGGGTATAGGATCCTTGGGAGGAACAGGGGGAGGACACTCCGAGTGACCATCACTCTGAGGCACCGAAAGCGACGGGACGGATGGCGAATCAGAAGCATCCGAAGTTCTCCGGGTCGTCGGAGCATCAGCGGAAGAAACGCGCGTGGAGCTGTCGGAACACCGCGTCGACGGTCGTGTGGGGACCTGCGCGTGACCATCGTCTTCGATCCTATCCACCGCTTCCGTCGACCTGGTCTTGGTTCGGATGTGAATCCGAGGCGCCTTGGGTATGGTTAACGACAGCGGTCGAGTGCCCGCAGCCGTCTTCGTCACCGGTCGACTGAAGTAGTCTTGCTTGGTAGAGGAAGAAATAGATTCCGCTTTCGGTGAGCCTCCAGAGTCGCACCGAACCCTCGATGACAACGGCCGAAAAGCTTGAGAGATCAAAGTGCCGACCCGAGTCCGTTGTCTCGCCACCTCCGCTATCTCTGGTTCCGTGTCCCCAGAATCAGGCTTGACGGTCGACTTCCATAGAATGCGGTCGCACCTAAATCGTTATCGATCAGCTTTGCTAGTAAAGAAAGAAAGAAAGAAAGAAAAACCAACCAACTAGGAACTCGCTGTTTGTGGGAAGAATCATAGACGGCGATCTCGTCTCCATTACCACGTGGATACTCGGTGGGCGTTGAAGGAGCAGACTTTGTAGAAAAACCGCGTGAGGACGGTCGAGGTATTATAATGCGTTGCCTCTCAGGTGGTCCCAACAGATGGCTTGGGTCGGGCGGAGATTCAATGGGGCTCGACGGGATATCTTCAACCGATGGTACTGGAGACGGAGGGTTTGCAACAATGTCTGGAGATTTCGATCTCGCGGTGACGTCCATCAAACCACGCTTATTCCGCAACCACTTGGCCACCGGGGAGGCTGGATGCGATACCGAGACAGCCGTTGGCGCGAGGAGCGTCTTCCACTTTTCTTTTGCTTTTTGCGCAGCTGCGGCCAAGGCCGCGCGTCCACCTTCGGCCAGATTCGGGTTCGATGGGAACGCGGTGAAACCATCGTCCTCTTCGGGCTCAGAAGCAATGGCCTTGGAGTGCAAGGTCCATATAGATGATGCCACCGAGCGCGATTCGCCTTCAGCATCCTCATCGTCCTCCCCGCCCTCCCTTTCAGTCTCATTACCGTCGATGGGAGAACGCCGACTGCGTCGTCGTCTTGTTTTGGAACGACTCACTACGTCGTACTTGAAGGTTGGCGGGAAATCGATAGGCGCTTCTCGGAACCCAGAAAATGCCGAGTTCGTCTCCATTTGCCGTTTTAGTTGGTCGAACGCAAATGCCTGTGCGTAATCTTTGAGGAACTATACTTAGCCTACCTCATTAAAATTTCACAAGGAGAAACCTACCATGTCTAGAAATCAACCAGTCCGCGTGCAATCGAGTAATGTCTAATCGGAAATTCAGGTCGCCACAAAGAAAGGTATAGTCAAACTTGTCCGTGATATCTGGAAAGAGTATGTCAGACCGCGCGTTAGAAAATTGCATGTCTAGTCACCTTCTTGCATCGTTCTGGGATCGTTGGGTTGCAGAAAATCGTCCACATCAAGCTCAGCCTAAGAAAGAGTTAGTGGGAAGTACGCAACACAACCTAAACAAAAGACCTTGATCTTGGCCAGGTTTGCGAGCCGATGATGAACCTTGCACTCGTGTGCTGAAAAACGATAATGTAGAAATGAATGGATGCAATGACACCTTACGCACCAGCGAGATGGGCATTTAAAAACAAGAAGGTGGAACCATCGATTTTGAGGCTGATACCAACCCCACCTTTGTTACCAACGCGCCCACCGATCAAACCAGCGGTGACGGCTGATTTCGAGAAACCTGCAAGGGACGTGAGCTGGTAACATTCCCGAATAGACATAAACTTGCCTTGGATCAGGTCACGCATATCTCTATGTATGTATATTGCAAGGTATAATCCCATCATCCTCTCTTTCACCAGGGGTACGTAAGGCCCCAATTGTGACTCTTTCACGGTTACACGACGATGGAGCGACTGACGCTTGGGCGAAGCTACAATGTCCCTGGGTACCTGTTCGCCTGGTACCTGATTCGCTTGTGTTCGATGGCACAGCCAGTGTTCAAGCATAGACGTCCAACCGCCTTGATGGAAGTTGACCACGATTTCGTCTGGAAGGTCGTCTGAGCTTTTCCACCCACGGTGATCCTCTCGTTCCTTGTCCTTGTCCTTGTCCTTGCGCTTGAGGCTTTGCAAATGGTGAAAGTGTTTCTCGTGGTCCTTGTCGTCACACTTGTCCTTGTCTTTCTCCTTATCCGGCACTCCGAGTTTGATGCCAGCACCAAGACCCATGGGTATACCTGCAGATTCATCCAGGATAAGGCAAGGAGCACAGTCGGATGTCCTTACCAGACGAGCTCGGACATTCTTGGCCCGCTCTTCAGAAAGAAAGAAAAAAAAAGTCAGTTCGGTTAGGAATACAAACGAGCCGAAAACACCCACACCACCACGAGATGATAAGGATGTTCAGCCTCTAAGGGCAGGATGGGGAAGGTCGACACGTCTTCTGAAACACGCTTGGGGTTTCCTTGTGGCGATACTGCACCCAGCAGTTCTTGCAAGTCGCCCTGCGCAACAGATGTAGCCGAATCCGCAGATATACAGCTTCAAACATACTTTTGGGAGTGAGTCGTGCATATTCCACGTAATGATTCTGATCTTCAGAAACTTTTGGTGCTTCCGAGAAGATTGAAGCTTCGGGGGTGGAAAAGCAACGTCATTCTGAGAAAAAGTCGGTATGGTCGCCGTTCCGGGTGTTGTGGGGAACAGAGATTGTAGTCTCGCGAAGACGGTCTGTTGAGCTAGATAACATGACTCGAATTGGTACCAGACGCGAACGAATGTCGGAAAGTACCTTGTCGGACGGGTCGAGGTGGTTGAATTCGAGTCTGTTGGGGGATGTTTGAGATCATGATAAAGCCCCAAAATCTGGCCGTATGGCCTGTTCTTTAAGGCTCAATGCGGAGGCAGTGGACCAGAAGGAAAGGAAGAGAACATGAGCGGTGATTGGTGTAGGTGGTTAATTGAACCTGTCCGATGCAGTACTGATTATGTAACCAAGAGTGGGTCAATCAAATAAATTGATCAGTTTTCACTTCCCTGTGCTATTCGGGTCCCCCCCTGACCCAGCACGCGTGTCCCGAAGTGAAAATGTATGTAGGCAAATGAATCAAAAGTGTACAGCCTGCCTTTCTCCAACAGTCGGTGCTTATTCGCTCGAGGCAATGCACCAATTTGTCAAAAGACGGATCACACCGCTTTCAACGCCTCTTCCCAGGCCGCCATTGAGGCCTTTTTTCAGTGGACCTAACCATCCACCACGCGGGAAACTCACCAAGCCCGATCGTGTGCATATCAAGGGTTGGCTGTTCTGCCAACAACTGATGAGGCGTACGCCCCGAGTATGTGAGGGCTGTCGGACCGGATTACTTGGCACGACAGCCAGAGAACGGTATGACGTTATGGTAATGCTCGCTTCTGGAGGTCATGAATCGCAGACAAAGAGGTCAGTGCAAGCAAGATGAAACTTGGGAGGAGCGTGGCTCTTGCATGGTGGAGCGTCGTGTGTCTTGTCTCATGGAGTGGGGCAGAACGATGAAGAACGCACGTCAGGTGGCTGGTCATAATAAATTACAGTCCAGAAGCGAACGCCCCACTGACGACCACCTCCTCTACACCGGAAACACCGGCATTCCCCCCCGAAATCGCCCGAGACACTCCTGCTATCTTCTCGAATCTTTCTTAAAGTATTCGCTGTTTATTGCAGTTGCCTGCGCCATGTCAAACAGAGACTCCCCTACACCGAGAAAACGTTCGGCCAAGGAGCGCATGGTTGCGTCTGAAATCCTGTTCGTCTCGATGCTGTGGACGAACATTGGGTCAACCTGAGATAACGACAAGTGGGAAAAATGAAACTCACGTGAACCCACTGGAACGTCGAATACCAGCAATGACGGTGGACACCAAGATGGCATCTGCAGCATAGTGAACGACCCGACCGAGCATGTTGCGATGGAAGAGAGCTGGTGATCGATGAAAATATGAATTGAGATGAGTCCAGACGGGGAACGTTTGGACGCTAAATACCAGTGAAAGTGTGAGACTGCCGTCAGTTGTGCGCGTGTCGTCGGCTCAAGGCAACAAGAATGGAAAGAAACCTCCTATGATCGCGGACTCCCAAACCATGCACACAGACGCAGTACTACGGGGACAGCACGTCGTGCTCGTACCATCCACCCCAGATCATGTCCAGGTATACAGCTTTCATACCGTCACGCTTGTCTTACGTCTTTCTCTACTAGAAGTATCACCGATGGATGACCGATCCTCGGCTGCTCAAGGACACAGGCACTGATCCCCTCACCCTGGAGGATGTCTACGAGATGGAAAGTACGTAAATCGCGACAACCGAGTCACTCTGACGAAAGTTTTCTGCAGGGCACTGGCGAGAAGATCGGGACAGTAGGTTGCGCCAGGCTCAGTTTAGCAAGTGACTCATACGTGTGGTAGAGCTCACGTTCATCATCCTCGCAAACGGAGAGGATGACGTGACATCCCTTCCCATGGTCGGTGATGTGAACCTCTTTCTCAAAGGCGATCCCAGCGATGAAGACTTCGAAGCAGAAGTCGGGGTGATGATCGCAGGTATGCTCCGTATAGATCTTCGTGTTATCAGACAAGTCACATTCATTTGACCATAGATGAAACTTATCGCGGTAGGGGTTTCGCGCTCGAGGCACTGAGGCTTTTGCTGTCATACGCGACCGCATCGCCTGCATCCTTTGCGATCTCACCGCCATCGCTGTTGCCCGATCCTCCTTTCCCCTTTCCGATACGCACAGAAAGTTTGGTAGTGCGGATAGGCCAGGAAAACGAAATCAGCATCAGATTGTTCCAGCGGCTCGGCTTCATTGAAACCAAAGGGGCGAACGCATTCGGTGAGAATGAGATGCGGTTCGCGAAGCACGCGTGTGGAACGGTTCTCTCACCCTCATGAACCTGTGTTGCTACTGTCCATTTACGGAACTCTATTGTCCGAGTCACATCGTATCTAGTCCACACAATATAAAAGCGGATTCAGCCATTCTCACAAATCCACGCGACTTGACTTCTTACCACCACCATATCAACAGTACTTACATCGAGCTAGAACTTGAATAGTCCATCCTAGTACAACAAAACGTGATTGGTCCGCAGCTATTTGCGTCTGTTTGGTTTCAACGCGTTTCGCGCCCAAATCGCGCCCACAACTTACTCATTAACATTAACCAAGTACAATGGCGACGTAAGTTCCATCCGTCTACGTCTCTTCCATTCTGTGCTCACATCGTTTAGTGGAAGGATATACGGACATATACCTGGCGTGCCCGTTGGCACCCGCTTCAAAGACAGGTATGCATTCACTCAAATCTTCATTAGCTTCCGATCCAACTCCGATCTCCAGACTATCATTGTCGAGAGCTGGCGTACATTCGCCGAATCAGGCTGGAATCCATGGAGATTCGGGCGAAGATGGCGGTGCATTCTCGATCTGTATATCTGGTGGATACGAGGACAACAATGACAGGGGAGAGAAGATGTACGTCGGTTTCCCACTACCACTATCTGTGCTCACATCGTCTTGCAGCACCTACGTTGGCTCAGGTATGCGCGTGCAGTAGCTAAATGCGATATTTCATTGACACAATATCAGGAGGACAGGATGGGGACGGGGTGTGTCCGTTTCTTTTCCAACAAGTGTACACCACTAACGTTCGTTCAGTACCAAATTGCGCACCAATCATTCGAAGATGCTCGGAATAAATCTCTAGAAGTGAGTTCTGAATGGTGAAAAATCTGAGTCAAGTCATCTCACATATAGCTTTAGAGAGCTTGCGAGAATAAGCGACCAGTACGAGTCATACGAGGCAAAGATGATTCCAATAATTGGTCGCCGTCCGAAGGGTGAGGCATTCAATGAGGCGGGTGTTCATGCAAGAACTCACGTTGCCTTCCAGATTCAGATATGATGGGCTTTACGTCGTTGAATCAGTAGGTGACATCCCTGCGTCAAAGTTACGGCTTTCTTACTCTTGCCCAGGCTGAGAGGAAAGCAGGGAAGAAAGGTTACCAGATGTGTTTCTTCGAACTGAGGGTAAGATACCCCATTCTGCTAAAATTGGCTTGCTAATTATTTGATCTCCAGAGACTCCAGGAGGAGGGTCAAGGTCATGTTCCTTACCGAAACCTCCTCCTCACCAGGATGCGCAAAGGAAGATGAAGTAATACACCTTATCCGACTATCCTGATGTTTTGTTCATGCTATCGATCTGTATACCTAAATCGCGTTGACTCATGCTTTCTTTGCACATTGTGTAACTTAGTAAATGGACAGGTCAAAAATATATCAAGCAGTGCTCCAACTAATACCACTGGAATGTTTTTGGAAGTGAAAACATACATGCGAAAATGAGTGATCTCCGATACCCAAGACGACGAGTGAGAGGACCAAATTTAACACCACAGCAGACACTAAACGAGCGTAGTTAAGAAAGAGTGAACTAATGGAATGTTTGAGAGTGGTTGGCAATGCTTAAACAAATGCACCACGGGAATCGAGGACGAGACTGACCACCAACGGTATGCACATCAACAGACAAATTTATGCCTAACTGGGTCATCATCTACAAAAGACTATGATAATCGGCAGAGCGATCAATAATCGTCCGGGTTTTCATCGGGAATGCTGACGATGCTCTGCGGACGCGGCTTTGGAATCAAACCACCCTCGAGAAGGTTGACAATGTCTTCGATGTCGTTTCCGGAAGTGGTATGTTCCACCTTGAGAAAGTCCCCATTGCCGATTACTCCCAGAGCATGCGTTTCAGCGGATTCAGAAACGCGGTCCTCGTGGACTTCCGAACGGAATAATTCGTGTTGCCCCTCCTCCTGCTCCTGCTCCTCCACCTCCTCCGGAAGATCCTGGGAAACGTGTTCATGATCGCCGTAGACGTCTTGTTCGACAGCATGTTCACTCTCCCGCTGTTCAGGAAGATCCACGGGATCAGAGTGCACATGCTCGTCTGCCGCGGGATCATGGCTGACGACCTCAGACTGGTCATGCGCAGCTTCTGGTGAACCAACATCTGAACACGTGGCAGTCTCTAACTCGTGCCCGTTCACCACCTGATCAGCCACAAGGAGGTCCGAGTCACGGGAAGGCTCGGAGGAAGTAGAAGTAGGATCAGGCTTGATTTCCTCCTTTAGTTTGGCCGCCTTTGGTTTCACGGGTGTCCGGCCAACCTTGAGTTTCGACGGCCCTCGAATCGAGGCATGAGCGGCAGTTGAAGTAAATTTCGCCACTTTTGCAGGACTGGGAGCAGGGGGAACCGGCGCGCGCGCTTTGGACAGCGATGCAGCTGTAGGCTTGCTCAGCCTCTCTGCCGCATCGCAACTCAGGGTCACTTTCTTAACCGGTGGAGGGGGTGGGGGTGGAGCGTTGCGAGAACGCGCAAGTGACGCAGCAGTAGGAGCGAACAGACCGGTAGATGGTGTCTTTGGTCTCGTAACAGGAATGTTGTGTGCGGCTGATGATTTGGGACGCGACGGAGTGGACGGCGCAGTTCTAGGAACCGGACGCGCTTGACGTAACGTGGAAGAATTCGATGAAACGGATTGGCCAGTGTGATGTGGCCGAAGAGGTTGCGAAACAGATGACTGGAGAGAGGTCTTGGGAGGCGAGCCAATTGATGGTCTGCCAGAGGACCTGTTGCGGATGGGGGACTGAGACTTTGCGGGAGTGGCTACCGAGCGCCGCGGTCTAGCTGTGGGCGTCGATTTTCCAGTAGCGACGGGTTTGCCCTTGGGTGGGGGCAACTTTACTGGCTCTGGTGACACAGGAGTAGGTGTGGTAGTGGTATCCGCGGGGGGGGCAGGCTCAGGCATGGGCTGAGGGCTCGCAACCGGGGACATGTTGGAGGGTGAACTGGAGAGAGAGTGTGCGGCTGGTGGTTTGATATCAGCAGACGCCGCGGTCTTGGGTGGCCACTCTCTCTTCTCCTTGACTTCTTCTTTCGCGGCATCGCCGGCTAATTGTGACGAGACACTGGAGCTCCGTGGAACGACCGGGGCAGCGGGTGAAGCCTGGCGTTTTCCTTGCTGTTCGAAGCGACCGATGAGATTGGCAACACTCTGGCGCGGTCTCTCGTCGGGTAAAGGCCTGTGATCCGTCGAAGAAGACGATGGTGCGATGTCAGTTGGAGATCGGAGAGGATAGAGGAAGAAAGAACAGACATGTCTCACTCTCCAGGAGTTGAAAAGAAAAGAAGAAACTACAAAACTGTGGTATCTGTGAAAGCAAGAATAAGTAAAAGAAAGAGAAAGAAATGTGGTTGACGTTGCGGTTGCCGTCAAAGTGACACAAGAACCTAAAATGGATTACAATGTATACACAGCTACCGCGAGTCATCAATCCACGCCTCCATCGTTTCCCTCAGCGCCTCTCTCGACGTTCCCGCATGCCAAAAGTGTCCTGCACCCGTCACCATTACTATCTTCAATTGTGCCCTGATTCCCTCCGTCGTCTTGAGTGACTTGACCCAGCTCTCGTACTGCGAGCGGCTTGAAAACTCGTCATGATCTCCGTGAACGACGAGCAGCCGGACGCGGACATCACGCAGCAGGGCAGTCAGTGAGGATGAATACATGGTCGAATGAAACATGGTCAACAGTCCCCTCGGTCCGAGAGGGTACGAAAGCAGCACGTATGAGGTCTTGATGTGCGAGGGCAACACGGGGTGCAGCGTCGCTATTAGCGAACCATGAGAATAGCCCTGTTGTTTCAGCTCGACGCGACATTCCAAGCACACATTCTCAAAGGCGGCGCACTATAAAGGTCACAGAGTTGACCTGCGAGTGTTTCTCCAAAAACTGCTGCACCAGTGCCTCCAAATCACTGCCTTCTGTCTTTCCGGTGAAAGACGGCCAGCCGGTCGATTTTCCGACGCCCCGAGAGTTGTAGTACACCACGTAAAAATTATGATCTTGTAACAACTGGACAATGATCTGGATGGTCCTGCACCAGTCAAATGTTTCAGGAGGGGCATGCAACTAAGGCTGCTGTGTCTACTCACGGGTCGTACATACACCCACCGAGTCGTGACCATGGATGGAGGCAAAATGCGACTCGCGTGCACAGGTGTTCCTGCTCGGGCTGTGAAGTGGCGACTTCGAGCGCAACGCCTGTCTTCAGTGAGATGATGTCATGGAATATGGCCATCGCACCGTACTGAGAGAGCGCCCGTACGGACTTCCTTTTCGAGGCAGACGTTAGTCTCACCCCCGCCTGCCAAGTGCGTGTATTGGATTTCTTCTTGGTAGTGAGTGCTAATGGACGGTCGCGGTCAGAACTTTTCCGTGCTCGTCGAAATTGTAGACGGCAAATGGCAGAAACTCTCTTGTCCCTCTTGCTAGTCAACTCGTCCGCAAAGGGACCTAGTCTCGTTTTCAGATGGCCACCAATACCCGAACCGTCTTCTAGGCTCATACGTCCATTGCCTCGGGCTCATGTCTGTGGATCTGAGGTCGACAATCCATGGAGGGCAGCTCATCAGAATGCCACCTCCTCGGGCTCTACGAACGCATTCGTCCAGAAAAATGATCACTCTCGCCATGACCCTCCCCAGGGCACGGACGAATATGTATGGCGCACACCTTCCGTAGTACGTGATCGAACAAGGTCTTTTTCCAGAGGCACCCAGCTCCCTTCATCTGGCCGTAATTCACCCACCAAAGGCGATGTATTCGATGATGATTATGAAGACGGCGCAGTGGCCGACGAGTATCACAGAGTCTTTGATTATCCAACTCAGTTCTTATCCAAGATGTTATGTCCAGAGAAAGCCCTTTGTCATCAAAAGTTCGAGCTCGTCATCGACGACCTAGCGTTCATCGGCCACCCAGTCTCCGCAGGGTACGATGGAACCTGGCGCTTCAAAGCGGAGAAGAGCAAATCCAATTCCAGGGGAAGAGGTTCACGTAACCGCGATGCAGACGACAACAGATCCGAAAAGTCTGTAAATGGGGAACTTCGCTCCATTGCCCAGAGCCGTAACTCCTGGCTGCACATGTTCCATTTCGTTCTGGTCCTGGATTTGCCTGATCCCTCGTCATCAGGTACCGGCAATATTGCCAAGTACTTCCATGTTATCTATGAGCAGATCGCATTCACTGTCACGGCGGTACTTTTCCAAGAACAAGTGCTTTCTAACTTCGTGGAGGCGGAGTGCGACACTCTAGGTACCTTGGAAGCGGAATCCATCGCCAAAGGTATTGACTTTGTGATATTCTGATCAATATAAGCTGACAATATCAGGGGAGCCTTTCTCGGACTTCGTTTCACATGCCCTTCAAGCTTCTTCCATCGCAGCGGCCATGAAGACGCTCTTCGAATCCATCAAATCATCTACAGTGGCATGCATCACACTCAATAACCTCCCTTTGGAGTTGCAACTTCCACCTTATCTAGACCACCTTATACATAACGACGAGTATGAACTCGACTTCCTAGACCATCAGGACGACGAGGATGAAGCAAGGGTATGGGGTCGCGATCTTAGTCTTGGGTGGCGCCTGCCCGCGCTAGCTCCATGGAAAAGTCTACTGCTTCTCGATGCCGACGATACTCTTGACCCGTACACAAATCTCAGGGGCCCACATGTGAGACCTGATGAGAGGGATCACGCTGACCGTCTAATCAAGTTTTTGGAAACTGCATCCGTTACTCTGTCGTATGTTCCAACTTTAATCTAAATCACCGCTTTAGACATTTACTTTGTGCAGGCTTGCAGACATGGCCAGCCTGTTGGATTGGGATCTAGAATCTGAAGTATTTCCAACAGTCCGTTGGCTTGTCCATCATAGAAGAGCAAAGCTCGTGGACGTCGTTCACAGCGGCTTAAAGACTATCTTTACCCTCGCACCCAAATTCGATACCGCGTACGTTCAGATCCCCTCTGTTAAAGTAGACATTTCAATCTCAATGTTCCTTATCAAGGTTGTCTCGATTATCCATCGAATTCAAAGAGACATTCCCTCAACTTATCGTCCCGCCCCTTCCGTCCCTCCTTGCAACCATCTCGGAAGCGAGTTCCAAGCAAACCGACAACCATTTCTATGCTGCCGTCGTTCGGTCCAAAGAACACATCTCTCTATATCACGACGTGGTACTCTGGATGTTGAAGCACGACATCTTGTATACTCTCCATCTCCACGTACGGATCGTCGCGACGTCGGAGCTCAAAGTTCGCGTCCGGGAGGCCCATGAACGCAAACTAGAGCGGTTGGGTGGTCGACACATTCATGAACGGAGATCAAGTAAGAGTTTTGATCCCGAATCGCCCTTGGATAGGAAATCCGGCAATCCCAGCGTCCCGTGGTTGTCGCTCTCGCCGAAGAGCGCGCGGCGCTACACCAGGCATATACCTTCTGTCGAGTCGGGCTTGAGCTTGGACAGCGAGGCTTCCGGGTCGTATGTGGATAAGGAAAGGGACGACGAAGACGGCACCGAGGAATCCGATGAGGATAATGTTGGATGGGGAACTGCCGAGGACACCGTCTCTCCGTCGATGATCAGTGACCCGGGGACTGCATCTCCGTTGGAACGAAAGTGGCTTGCTGCGATGTCTGAGGGCAAAGACGAGTACATTGCAAGACGATTCGAGTTGTAGGCGTTCACCCTGGATGGGAGGACGGTGATCTTTCTGACTAGTCTTGCAGAATCAACCAATACTTTGACGGGAAGCGGACCGAAGATGAAATTCTCTATCGAGCAGAGATATCAAGAAAGCAACTTCGCGAAGTATTACATCATTACGAGGAATACGTAGGTTTGCCTCGTTGTTTGACATCCTTTTGGCCTGACACTTGCACAGTTACAGACATTCCTACACCCGTCATAATATTTAGACCAACCACTGATCGTTGCGCGGTTCCTCATCCGCGAAATCGCTATACATAATCGCTGTGTACCCATCCGAACTGATTGGCAGTTTTGATTTCGCGAAGATGATGAATCTTTGTGAAGAACTTTATTACTCACAGGCCGTAATCCGAAGCTACCACCGCTTTCGATTTCCAAATTTAGCTGTACATTGAGTTCATCAATGATGCAGATGGCGGCAAAGAAGGTCTGGTATTTTCCTTGTGTTCCCTTGACTTCCCCACTACCGAGGTGCACTATTTTACTAGTGGCTACCTGCTAGCTTAACTCAACGAATAGTCTGAAAGCCATTGGTCTCAGTCAGTAAATACGAACACCTGGACGCACTAACGTCGCAATGGGATCAATTTCATCACGGCAGCCGCATCGAAGGTGATATACACTAAGATGGAGTTCAGTTTGATAGCACTGCCTTTGCGCCATATATGTGGTAATGAGCTAGTAAAGACCCAGTTTGTTGAGTCCCAGTCTGTCACTCAGGCTCTCACCCTTGTCTTTCAGTTGTCGACCACTGTATTCATACGTCTCCGTTCGTCTTCAAGCTATGTCTGGTATACAATCGACTGTCCAACTCCAACTATTAAACAATGCACTATCACGTACGTTCCGTTACAAACATCATTGATGTCTACTAGTTTGACATGCTGGCGTGCAGTTGCACAGGTCGTCATTGTGGCCTATGATTATAGTAAGCAGCTAACAAATAATCTAGAAAAGTCATACTGAATGGAATTTCGCAACTCTTCTGACCATAGTCCTCACGTTGCCAAAAGAAGTGCGTATGTGCCTCTGCTTCCAATCTCGTTTCACGACTCTACAGCTGAATAGGTCGAATACATCTGGGTTCGGAAACAACTGGTGTAAAATAATGTTCATTATCGCTGATAGTACAGCAGAGCAAACCCTGGACGTGGCTCTCTACGTTGTTTTTCATAGTGAGTACAACTCTTCCGACATGGTACTATAGGCGTTCATGCACAATACTCCAACAGGTCCGTTATGTCGGTATCTATACTGTGGTGTACGTCTATTGCTGTCGCCACACATGTTATCGAGAAAACTTTAATCGTTTTCAATGAAGGTCTAATTCACTGGGTATGTTAAAGACACTCAGTCGAGGTTGCTACGTCGATTATCGTCATTTCAAGGTGGCACTACATTCGTGCCTGGTCCACTGAAGGTCAGTCTTTCGTTGAAAAAAGGGTTGATTGTCAACAATGATGTATTGGTATGGTAGACGTAGGTGTTTATTCCACAGATAGTACATTCTGGTTCATGATCATGTAGGTGTAAGTGCGGCTGATCATCATCATGAACGATTGTCTACTGAGATCTATACTTTCATAGGTATCGGACTTGACTATTCGTGTGCTTGGGCACAAACATTGTTTATTTGCACTTCTGATCGTGAGTTGTTGGGTCTCTGTCCTATTGTCACATCGTTGTTATCTCTCGGCTTCAATCACAGTATTCATGGTACTGCGTGTTTATGCAATGTGGAATCGGTCAAAGACAATCCTCGGCATCCTATTGCTTGGTTACATAGTCAATGTTGTTCTGCAGGTCGTTCTCAGTGCTGTCTTCAAGAATCCATATATGGATGCCACAGGTATGGATCTATCTATTTGGAAAAACAAGTACATTATGAACAGGAGGTATCTTTCCCCCTTGCTTCCTATTCTTTAGCTGGAACCAGCCAAGTACTCGATTACTCGGTTTGTACCCAAACACTTACTGTCATAGGGCCTTACATGAAATATGTGGTCATTTACCCGGCGCTTTTTGATCTCCTATTACTGGTTCTCGCTCTCATCTTGACCGTGAAGGAATCAACTGCGATGTACAAGGCAACGAAGCGATGGCAGCTCAATCGGTATATGTCCTTGATCGTCAAGGAAGGCGTCTTTTATGTCTTATTGTATGTCCATAGATTGTTGTTACTACTTCGCGGTCACTGACGGATCTTATTTTGCTCCTGGCTCCGTAACAGGAATTTGCTCAACAATATCCCAAACGCTATAGTGAATACAGATGGGGACCTGTTACTCCCCATCTGGTACCTCATCTTTGTCCTCTTTTGGACCGTAACCGCGTTTCCCGTCATCCCTCGATTCGTGCTCAGCATTCGGGAGTTGTATGCCAAGGATAACCTCCGTTACTGCGAAGGGTTGGATACCGGATTCGGGATCACTTCGCGCTTTGGGAACGTTTCTAGACAGGATACGGGCACCTCTTGGATTGCACCTGGAGTTGAGTACGGGAGCCGCCTGGGCGAGGAGGGTGACGAAGAAATGCAACTTGAGCCCGTTGTGGAATTGGCGAGCGTTAGCGAGGGCTTTATAATGCCCAGTTGATTGTGAAAGGGATGCAGGTGAGGTGTCACTTGTTTCGGAACGTATCATCTGGGTCCCTAATGGTGTGTCAAAGTCTGAAATGGAATAGATTCGTAGTGACTCGGACGGCGGCAGTCCATATGATATCACTGGCTTGTTCCTCATTTCTTTCAGGATCCCGGTCAATATTGTGCAACGTGACCCGTGGGCGGTAGCGCGCTGCTGCCAATCATTGATTACTATCGGTGCTGTGCAGAAGAGAATGGTCGTGTTAGTACGCAATATCATCGCTTTGAATAACAACCCTTGCAACCCCAAGTACTTGCAAGTGAGACAACGGGATATGTACTCAAATTTTGCCTGACTCACCGGTTTTCCGACCATCGAGCCCGCCCTTATCTCGAGCCGCCTGATATACATAAGCTGGGAGGTGCGGAAGTGACAAGGAGATCTAGTACCACCAAAGCGATGCAATTGATCACCAGGGATTCGAAGTCCGTCGTGGCTAGATATCAAGTGAGGCTATGAACAAGCAGCTCGTGCCTTTTCAAGCTTCGAATTCCTATTCGAGTGAAAGCCGAAAAGAATGATTTCGGCCATGACCACTATGACCGGTGGCGACTGTGCTGAAGGCTGAAGCGCTGATCGTTCACTATAGTGTGGGTTCGCGTGACAGCGGCCAGGGAAGTGAGGCGGGGAGGGACGACGTGTGAGAATAGAGCTGAGTGGTTCTGAATTTCTGACTGGGGCAAAATCAGAAAATCAGAATCAACCAATATTTTGAAGCGGACCGAAGATGAAATTCTCTACTGGAAAAGATATGAATCGAACGAACATTCGAACATGGCCCATGATGGCATGATGTATATTAACGTTTCGAATGATATTGATATTGCCTGGGATGGTCAGCTGGGAACATGACAGTCGCGAGACACGGCAAGTCAAGCTACTTGAGTGTAGAACGCAGTTACCCTTCTTCCGCGCGCGGAAGCGGAAGCCCCGGAACCTAACAACAACAAATAAGAGACCAGATACATAAACCGCGATCAGATTCGAGTGGCGTGCCACACTTCCTGATCTTCAGAGCTCGTATCTAACAGAATCAGACTACAGTACACGAAGATAGCAGACATGAAACATCCGATCAAACCATCAAAGCAAAGCACGATAATAATATAATGTAGTCCATATTCCTTTACCCTCTTTCAAGTGTTCCTGACCGTCATCAATGGTCTTCGTGATCTATCTCTACATTCAGTCATGTCTGCCATACATTAGGGTCCAGCTCTAAGCTGAGGATATCCTCCCCAGGATAACGATCTTCACGGTTATGGAACTCGCTAATAGCTCGGATGTTGGTTGCTGACCGAGTGGCAGCTGCAGTCTGGAGGGGGGAGCCATGTGATCGATGAGCAACGGTACAATCGAAACTTGGTGCGTGCTTACCGTCTGTTCCGAGTTGTTGTTCACTAGTGAACTCGGATTTGGAATTGGTGTCGTCCCAGTCATCAAAGAGCTACCTCCTGGGAGCGGTGAACTGGCCACCCGGCGGTTCAGCTCACTGACTGCTGGTGGTATTGGAACCGCATGTTCCAGAGGTACAAGTCCTTGGGAAACTAGGAACTCTGAAATGCTATTCAGGAGAATCACTTCATCGCATCGTATCGGACGTACCCCGCGGCCTGTAGTGGAACTCAAAGGTAACGTCTGATCTGTTACCTGATGGGTCCGGGTTAATGTTCCACGTCTCTTGATATTGTTCATAGGTGGGAATTTGTTCTGTAAAGCTTATGGAACATGTCAGTCGCATTTTTTTGACTAGTCTATATGGATAATGGCGAGACGCAGTGACTCAACATGCTACCCTGCGATCCGGAGGGCCCGGGAAGCTGCTGCAATGCGTTTGGCGCTCTCGAGCCCATTATGACGACCCATCGGATCTTCAGCTTGATTGTCCCTGTGTCCGGATGAATCTGTCCTCCGGAAGCTGCTGAAATACACTGTTAGTGAACAAGTTCTCGGATAGGAAGATCTTCTTACATGTGTTTGCT
>JBBPPX010000104.1:0-80815 GCA_038092235.1 Leccinum boreale
ATTTATACTAATGACATGTGCGCACAGACCAACTTAGGGCTGGTCCGGATAAGCAGTGCTAGCTAATATGGTAAGTGTAAAGTGGTACGATAATAATAAAGGTACAGGTCACGTGATGATGACTAAGTGGGTCACGTGACTTGGAAAAGTAGTAAGTGAAATATGAGAGATGATACTTATGTAAGCGGTCACGTGACTTTGAAGAGTCGAAAATGAAGAGGTTTGTAACACTTTGTAAGATTTGATAACATACAACTGACCTCCTATCATTTCCAGAACAGAATAATAAATGCCCATAGTATAATCAGCATTGTGACTTTATTTTTTCTATGACATTTCACAAAACTCACAGGCTGTTATTTCCAGTGTCAAAAAATGAATGAATATCACCATCAATATCACTCCTTGCAGAATTTGATAATGCATAGCTTACCACCTGTTAATTTCAAAATAGAAAGGAAACAATATTTATGACAGCATTAGTCTCACTATGCAAAAGATTTCACAATGAGCAACTCACACTCTGCCATTTGAAGAGCAGAAATGATGGTGATATGGCATCATTACTATGACCTCTTTTGTAAATGCATAACTCACTAGCTGTTGTGTCTAGAACAAAACAAAGCACATTAACATCCTCAATGATTATTTAAAGGATTCCATAAAACACAACTCACCTGTTATTTCCCAAAGCAAATCAAAGAATGCATACAGCATTATCAGTATCATGTCTCCCTTGAACATTCAACAATACAACTCACCCACTGTCATTTTCAGAAAAGAACAAAGAATAGTAAAGACATTATCAGCTTCGTCAATCTTGGTAGTACAACACACCTCCTGACATTTATAGAGCAGAACAAAAAATGATCATTATTATCATCTCCATTTTGAAACATTCCACAATGCATCACTCACTGACTGTCATTTCAGAGCAGAAAAAAAAAAGTAGATAGCATCATTAACATCAACAATCTCTGTAACAGTCTACAGCCTATAACTCACCTCCTGTCATTTCCAAAGAACACAAAGAATGCACATGATATCATTAATATTACCACACTATAACAATCTACAATGCACAACTCACCCACTGTGATTTCCAGGGAGGAACAAAAGGTGCACATGATGCCATTAGCATTACATTTTGCAACATTATATAATCTATGACTCACTCTCTGTCATTTTCAAAGTCCACAAAATAGACAATGCATCATCAATATCAGTATATGGAATATTCCACAGTGTACATCTGACATACTATCATTTCCAGCATGAAATAGAGAAGGAACATTATATCTTCAGCATCACAATTCTCTGAAATACAATGCATGACTTACTCTCTGTTATCTCAAACAGATCAAAATGGACATCATATTATTGACACCATATTAGGAACATTTCACAATACACAAACATACATATTATCATTCCCAGCATCAAAAAATGATATTATCAGCACCACATCTGAGACATTCCATGATGCACAACTTACATACTGTTATTTCCAGTATGAAGCAAAGTATGATTATAAGCTTTACTATTGTGCAACATTCCAATGCACAACTCACTCTCTGTTATTTCCAGCACAAGGCAAAGAGTAGACAAGACATCATCATCATCTACTCTCTGCAATATTCCATAGTGCACCACTCACTTTCTGTCATTTCCAGAGAAAACAGACAATGTATATTCCATTATCAGCATTGCCACCCTCCAGAACACATTCCAATGCACAACTTACCTTCTGTCAGTAACAAAGTAACAAAGAATAGACATGGCATCATCAGCACCACCTACATATAGAATATTATTCAATGGACAACTCACCATCTATCATTTCCAAAGCAAAACAAAGCATCAATATACAAGCATGATTATTTTATCCTTTTCCACAGTGAGTAACTTACATGCTGGAAACCTGTTTGGGGCTATATAATTCACAAAGTCAGAGTGAATATTATCAACATATATATCCTAGTTCATATAAAAATAACTCACCCAAAAATGGGGAAACCATCTTGCAAGTCTTTCAGGGCAGATTTCATTCATGCTGTGTACAGGAAGTGGGAATTGATGCAGCTTGTCTATAACTGATATGATACTTTCCAAATATCAAATCATTAGCCTATGAAGAATATACAGTTTGTGTTCACTCACTCTTGGACTGCATATCTCATGCACAATGCTATGTTTGTTTCCTGGGAAGTCACAAATAACAATTGCAGAGCCTCCTCATCCAAGCTTCCTGCTGTAGCTTCCAGCAGGATATTACATCCCTCATTTAAGTTGTGCATCCCTTCAACACATGCAAATTACATAAACTTGACCATTCTTGAGAGTGTAGAATAAATACCTCCAATCCGAACACTACATTTTGGTGGATGGTTCATTTGAGAGAGACGACCCAATACATTGGCATTGTCAAAAATTCCACCTATGAGCCCATGGGCCTTTGCCTTCCTCTCCTCTAGTGGCAGTCTTCGATCATCGCCAGATAGTTTTCCCATGGCTGTCGTCAACAATGCATCAAACTTGGTGAACAACACGATAATAGGCACTGGGCCTATTGTGAGCTTGAAAAAACCTTGCCGAAAATAAGCTTACCATTTCTCGTATCACACTCATTAAAAAATATTTCCTCGGAGCGTTGGATTGCTCGACCCAATTTATCCATTGGGATACAGTACCTATACAGAGTTACAACAAGTCAATGACTACTTTCCGCACTGTTCAAGCTCTTACCAGATGGCATGAATCCGTTTCTTGAGATATGTCGTGTTTGCACGATCAGCAATGAACTCCTTCAATGGTTGTACGTCGGAACTAGCTTCGAAGCCTAGCGAGTCATGAAAGACAAATTTGTCATTGCTCCGGAAAATTAACTCGTTCTCGATGTCGTGCATTCCGCGCTAGCGTACGTTGATAAAGATGCGCCTCGTGTCCGAGTGCAGTATGTAGTGATACTCACCCTCATGGATCCCTCGACCTGGGTCAGATCAATCTAGTCATACGGTTTGGTAAACCAGTCATCCATATGTAGAGGTCTTGTTTCGCACCGTCCTAAGTACCATGTCCTCGGCGTTTGGAAGTGAATGCTGCAACAAACCAACATATCTTAGATTCATGCCAATATGTTATTATTCTGAGAAGTTGGACGGTACATACAACCTTAGGTTTTCATCAGGTCATCGGGTTGTTCCATGCCCGGAGTATCTTGAGGTCCACAACTGGTTCAGATCTTGTGCACCACGAGATCTTCGTGTAGTCCCTGGCGCTCGTGATTCGGTGCATAAGTAAGTAGTAGGCTATTCTTATAACACAAAACTTTGGATGGCCAGGCTCACCAACTTCGGGAACTTGCGCTAGAGTTTAAACTCCGACAGTGTCTCCTGGAAACGTCCTTCATTCGGCAGCGACGCAGAGATGGTCGACTTTCAGCGCTGCGCAATCTGTCTGACTGTCTGACAGAGGCACTCATTTTTGCTTCCAAGTCCGGGACGGCGCAACCCGCGAATAGCGGTGCTTCGGCGCCACGGGGAATACGTGTCGCTCGAGGCCTGATCCATTGGTCGTACTAGTCTAGCCTCCCATCCAACCGAGCTCGCATCCGAGTGCCCAAAGTCCAGCAAGTACAATCTGCATAATGTAGTGATTTGGACGTGTGAAACCCCTAAGTTAAGGACCAGGGGCAAACTACCTTCTGTTGCCCCTCGGGTCCTGATCAAGGCAGGCCCGTGGTACTTGTACAACCCAGCCATTCCATCAACTTCACATAAAGAGCCGGGTGATCTATGAGCATCTGGAGAGCTGGACGACTTACTCGCACCAAGGGCAAAACGTGAGGCTGCATATAAGTGATGAATGAGGCCGGTCTCTCGAGCGAGAACAAATATATAGGACTTTAGACATGACACTTACCGATACACCCCGCCTTTCGATACACCCCGCCTTTTGTATCTCACAAGGCACACCACTTACCCCTGAGGGTTGTCAGCAGCACGGCGTCATTGGTTGAAAAAGCCTCCATTCTTCTTCGATGACAACTTTCTCGCCCACTCTTGACGTCCTTGTCCCTTAAGCTCTGAGATCGTCCGCAAGTTCTCCATTATCGTCCTGCCTTGTTGCGCTTGGGAGTACTAAAGTGTCATCCCCACAACCCATGTCATATTGTTCTCGACACTCCGAATAGTCTCGTCTCCCCTAGGCACATTTTGAAGAACTCGAGCAGCTTGATGGGTAGGCTATAAAGATACGTCCCGAACCCGACAAAGACCCCAACATTAGCGACACCAGCCAGACAAAGTGAGAGAGAAATGGCTCACATCTTCACGTTCTTACTCCTGTTCACCAGCAGCTCTAGTAATGACTGTCCGAATTTCACTATCTGGAAGGCGTCGTCCGGAAGTCCCTTTTTGGCGGGCTATCGAGCGTCGTATAAACGCGATGATTGCGCGCAACTCGTGTCGCGAGGTTTACGATGTTCGGCGCTTGGCCTGCGGGACGACCCCAGAAAAGGCCGTTTCCAGGGTGGCAGACACAGCCTAGAACGTCGTTAGGAGCATGAGACGATTGATAACTGTCGGTGACTGTGTGTTAGTCACTTGACACTTACACCGGGAGCTTGTAGGCGAACAATGCTGAACTTCACCATGATGGAGAACCAGTCGGCAGTGGTGGTCCAAGGTCCACCTACTAGTTCATGTGCTATTTGGCCGACGTCGTCGCACACAACCCGTTGTGTAGGAGACCTACAACATCGGCAACAGATTGAACTCCGAACCCATTCAACAACATACATACTTGGCACTCACTCTTGCCACAATCTCCTCCTACGGCGACGGAGGGGAGCTAGACTAGAAAGGCTTTCGCGTGATCCTAATCCTGTGTCGATCCTATCGATGAAATGAAACGCGTAGATTCTCCCTGTGGGATAAGTGCAGACCAAGGTCGACTGGCATCGCGACGGCCGAACGTTACCCCCAAAACGAAGGTGTTATCGCCTAGTCGAAGTTGAGTTGACCAGAATAGCGTGTCGCGACCTTATGTAAGTTCAGATCCACACTTTTCCAACGATGGCGTCGTCGGCTCACCGGGCCAAGACAAGCTTGTACGAGTCCAAACTGACGGCGGGAAGTATACTGGCTCCGAAAGCCAACTTTTGTCGTTCCTCCTTGCAAGGGACGCGCCCGACAGCAGGTTGACAGACAGGAACGATTTGGTGACAGCACGACAGCAACATCGCTGCACTTTGAAATTGTTCATAGCCCACGCAGACGAGGCTCGACGGGTCCCAATGGTGGGTCGTTCAACGTGGATACAAAAACAGGGGAGTATATGTGTTTGACGGAGTACCGCGCTCCTTTCATTCTCCACATCCCCCTCCTCACTCAGTCGTGATCCTCTCGTTTCCGCCGGTACACTTCAAAATGGCGGACAGAGGTATACCTTTGGACAAGGCAGAGCTGCTATCAGTACTGCTGGAATCTCTTCTCTATGGTAAGGCCGATCGATCGATCACAAGCATGGCGCACTGAACCATTTTGGCACCAGGTTTCTCACTCTTGATGTTCGGAGGAACCATATGGGTCCTGTTCGTTCAGCGGGCCACTAGTCGTGTGAACTATACAATGGTCACGATAGCGTGTGCGTTGTTCTTGCTTAGTACAACGGTGCGCGTTCATTCCATTTTTCCCGGACAAGTATCAGGCAGAGGCTGACAACTTGTGCGTATACAGCATCTCGTGATCCACATCATCAGGGTCATGTCCGGTTTGATATTTCTCCGGGATACCTATCCAGGGGGACCCATCGAGTTCTTCGAGGACTCTTCGCAATGGACGTTTACAGCCAAGGTATTCGTGTATACCGGGCAGACGCTGATTGGAGATGGCGTTGCCGTAAGCCTCATTTCTGCCGAGGTGATCATTTTTTGACGGCTTGAATTGCGCAGATTTACCGCTGTTATGCCGTATGGCAATCCAAGCTTGTCATGATCTTGCCTGTGCTACTCTGGTGCGGTCTCGCTGGCATGTTACAACCCATGTTTTCAGACGACCGAAATCATTGACGAGATTTACCCAAGTGACCGGAATTGCAAGCCCGTATATTCTGACGCGGACGGCGGCGCTCTTCGACGGGACAGTCTCGCAATGGATCACAGGTTTCTGGGCGATGGCGTTGACAACCAATCTGACCGCCACCTGTATGTACCCTTCGGCGCATCCTGAACCTTTTTCATTTTTTACCCCGAACACCAGTTTTGTTGGCCATCCGTATCTGGTATGTCGACCACAGGTCCCAAAGGCTGCGTGGCCAAATACAGTCCCAATTGCGACCGATTCTACACATCATCCTCGACGCAGGCGTGATTTATTCCCTCGCCGTTTTCGTCGGGCTTGTCTGCTTCGTGAGTAAAACCAACGGTCAATATGTAATTCTAGACATGGTCAGTTGTGGTGCCTTCCCTGACTACATGTGACGAGTCCCGCTGACATGTCATCGCTTTGCTGCTAGGTCACACCCATCATCTCCATCACGTTCTACATGGTCATCATCCGCGTTGGGATCTCCAAACACTCGACGACATCGCGGACGGCGACCAGCATACCGCTCGGATACACGACCTCGCAGAACTGCGATAGTGCGGAGCGAAGGCGAACGCTGCAGGTACACGTGAGCAAGCTGACCGAGAGTACGGCCGACAATGATTTCGATCAACGCTCACCGTCGTACAAGACGATTCCCGTGAGTAGCCACGAGAATCATCCGACTCGGGCTCCGAGCCCGTTCAGGTTCGAGGGGAAAGGGGAGGTGGTATGACAAGGAAGGACGCGTCGACTGGATGCGTTCAGACGGTATTTCTCTTCGCCTCGTTCGCGCCGCCACTCTGCTCCTTGTTTTCTCCGGCGTCTGAACGCTTTTCTCGATCACACCGTTTGGGTTTTTGCGGACTTTCCTCTCGTGATGAAGCTCCATTTCTATACACACAACACTCGTTAGCAGCATTACTTTGTCAGGAAGCGGATTATGATATCCTCAGGTGATAAACGGTGCTAGATTTAACTTGTGCGTAATTTTGTATGATTTATTTTAGGGAAATAAGGGAAGAATATACTTTGCGTTTAGAAACTGACTCCCCGGTGCGGAACTGTTCTTCCGCTATTCTAGGTCCTGCTGAATGCCCGAGGAGCACCAAGTACGACACAGAGGTGTAAGACTGTGCATCTCGGGCTCCGAGAATCAACAGTGTTTGCTACCCTTCACCGGACCTGCCGGATGCCCGCCTTGGGCCGACACACTTTATTCTTCGGCTGATGCTGAGCAACTCGCCCTCAATCTGTCTCGCTGCCGTGCTCACGTCCGTTACAGAACTCGTCCTGAAACTCGTCCGCGAACGGTAGGCACGCGAACAGATGCAAACTGGAGTTTCAGGCTTCCCGAAGATAAAAGAAGTGAAACTCCTCCCGATCCGCCGCCTTATGCGGGATCATCTAGGCGAACCCACTCCTGACACACGAGAGAGTTGGCAGGGAAATCGCTTGCAAGGGAGTGGCTGGGGCACGACAGTGCTAGGTTTCCACCTGCTCGGATGCCCCAACGGAGGTTATCGCATGAGAACAAGAAAGCGGTGGGTATTCAAAAGAGTGGTGTGGTAGTCTGATCGTTATATCGAAATGTCGGATTTCAACGCATCCTGGGTCTTCCACAAGCAAGCACGAGTGCCATGATACTCATACAATGACCCCTTTGAAGAATTTGTCAACCGCTCCGAATCGATCGGAAACTCCCACTCACTCGCTCCTCCGCGCCGCCCATCGATTTTATTCAGGTACACATCGCTGCCACTGGCAGAGGGACCTGCAAGATGTCGCCCTCAAGTTGTTCCTACATGTCACTGCCATGCCTACCAATCACGGGCAGGGCACACAAAGCCTATCTGTAGTTCATGTGATGTTACTATGGCATCAAAAGTGTCAGAACCCGTCAGAACGCTTCCCCGCCGAGAGTCCGAAAGGGTCCGAAGGTCTTGTCTGCTCGAATCACCTGCGCCGCATCCGCGCCTTGTTCAGTCTCGCCTTGTCTGCGAGCTCTTGTTTCGTGATAGACAATCCTTGGTGTCTCGTACCTCGTTTCAGTCTTGTCTCGTTGTAGCGTATAAGTAGTGGACGCGCGCCCGCTGTATTCCTTAGTCTTGATATTCGACTTCACTTGCTTTCATTACCATCCATTTCGGGTTGTCGTTTGCGAGGGCCTGACAAAAAGTTTCTGAAAGTCTTCTATTAGAATCACAAACTCCATCGCATACGAAGTGCCTGACGAGTGACCACACACAAACCCTCCACACTGGCACACTCTGGTCTGGATGCGGGGGCCGGCCCAGGCCCGCCCAAGTCCACACACGAGGGAGCTAGGCGCGAGATGTCTTTGTTTTTTTGGGTAAAGTGCTTGCCTCTTGCATACAGACTCCGGGCCCATCGGATCCCCCTTGACATCGCACTAGCTGTGCCCTTCGACATTGGGCGGCCAACCCTGTGACCTGATGGGCGCATCAAACAGCATTAAATCCATATAATTGATAAAATCACAGGGGTATCGGTACGAGTCTATCGGGAAGAAGAGGCTCACTTGAATGAAAGGCGTAAAAGGATGTTTCAGGATGTACGCGATGGAAAACAGACTTGAGCGGCAATAGAAGGTGGATGTGAATCGACCCTCCCAGCGGGTCCATTAGAATATACATGCATGTAGGTACATGATAGAATATCAAAAGTTCGAAATGAAAGTGTTCGTAACAAATGATGAATATCTACGCAATCGTAAGCCACCAAACATCCATGATGAATATATCAGTACATACAAGTCCTTTCTAACATGTCTCCCACGAACTCTTATTATTGGTAGCATGCTCAAGAGGGCGCGTATGTAGCGTAAATGCGTCGGATACCAACCCACTCTGTTGTTTTCTCTTGTCTTGAAGGAACATCACCCGGAGGCTCAGAATTAATCGACAGCCGGCCGCCATTGTTTCCACAGGCGCTGGGAAACCTTCGGACACTATTGCCCAGGTGACCTAATCCACGGAATTAGTTCGACCCTTGGTTTCTAACAACAAAAGGAGGGGAAAGGTAACACGTACCCCGAAAAGTTGTCCGAGTACGCCGGTTGTGATGATTCCCAGTACAATGCTAGAGTAAGGTAACCACAGGTTAGGACAACCTTTAATCAAGGAAATGACTTGAAAGGCAGTGATAATGCGAACCTGAAGAAGTAGGCAACATTCCTACAACCAGAACGTCCGCAATACATAACAGATGCAGTCGTTCGGCGCGGTGTCCTGATATCCAGCTATCGATGCCAGACCACAAGGCCAGCAAACAAAGCAGCCCGTCGTACACGAGTACGGGAATCCAAATGACGTATGCGTAGTAAAACGAGGGAGCCTTCACGTCGGCGCAGATGTGTAACACTCCCAAGAAAGTATTCCTGACTTTTGGTTGGTTGGTTTGGATTTCCATCGTGGTTAGCGGGGATACAAAAGAAATTGCACGGGCGCGCATGGCAATAGGCGTACTTTCTGCATATTTGGCAAGGTAACCCATCATGACAGCCATGGCAGCGATTTCACACACGTAACCACAGACCATGAAGGTAAGAATGATCCTCGATCTTCGGTATAACGCATATAATCGAAGTTGAAGCATCACTTGATGTAGATCAGCAACGGAGTCGGAGAAACGGGCTTGAGACGCACACTGTATCAGGAGCACTATTAGAATTCCCAGACATGACTGAATAAAGAAGTAGAGCGTGCCTTGTAACATCTGAGGTCAACTGAACGAACACATGACTGACATTGACTTACAGCTATCAAGGATCATCGATCAACTGTCTTGAACTATTCATGTTCTCAGGCGATATCGGAAGAAACGCACAACTATAAATTCATCATCACAAAAAAGATGCAATAAATTCCGAAGGTTAGACATACATTTACAGTTAGAACTTCCCGGCCAAGAAAATCTGTAGAAAGCTCAGCCGAAATGGTCACGGGTGGGTGAGCATCTCCTACCGACGAGATTCAAGCTAGACGAGTCGCGCATTGAGCCATGTCTCGAAACGCAAAAAAATCGTTCATCCGCTCACATGGAGAGTGCATCGCCAAAGTAACGGATCTAGTGGATAGTAGTACATCAGGCTTGATGCACAAGACAAATAGTAAGTCAGCACGTACGCATAGATATGTGATACTTCCAAATGACAAAGGGCGGACCCTCTACAACAAACCAAATCAGTCAGGACCAACGACATGACTACTAGCTAGGCATGCTTATCCAGACGTGGTCAATCTCACAGGAGGAATACGTGTTAGGTTTATGAAAACACTTCTTAATGTAAGTAAGGGCTGATCCTTACCTCTCCATCGAATGTGATAACTATAAACCCAATCAACGACAGTCAAATCGTACAGAACATATACTGACCGTGATCGTAGAGCACAATAATGGCGCCGACCGCTGCAAACCATGCCTTGTTATCGACCGCAGCAAGTGGAAACGAGAAGAAAATCTGACTTTGACATATTCGGGTGATAAGGATCACGTTTGCGATTTGGACATACTCCGCTTCAGAGACAGCCTTGGCCATGAGTAGTGCTGTCAGACCTATTCGGCCAGTTGATTTTAACTCGTAGATAGGCTAGAGGGTAAGGTGAATCCCCTACCACGAGAGTATATGTGCCTCAATTCACTCAATTCACGTAAATCGTACCGCCCGACAGGATTGGTGACCTCGACTGTAATACATGAATGCATGACGACCGGCTCACTTGAAACACTTTTGGATATTATCACAACCAAAAGGTATAATCCTCATTACTTCCCGGATCTGTTTACACAGGACCGGACCTTGAAGCCACCAGCCTGGCTCTAGCTGCTTTGCGGGATAAATAGTGCGAGCCTGATCATGACTCCCTCGATGGGCGTCCACCCTGAATTAATGTTTCAAACACCGCCCAGGCTGTGGCACACTTCTTCAAGTAAGTAAGTGTATACTTGTGCAACACTTTGCGCGCCGATTTACTGTCACGGTAAAACGAATTGCCATGTCTTGTCATAAGACCATCTTGACTTCTTGACATTCTCCTACGATGTCAATATTGTTTTATTCTGCAAACATAGCAGTGATCCAGGCAACAAAAGGGACGACGTGCCCAATTCCTGACTCTTCACCCGCTGGGCAGGCAAAACTTTTTTGCCCCGACTCGGGCTGCTTTCGCTGAACAACTGGGTATGGCCGTATGTCGTAACGCAATAGCAAAGCAAGACGGAACGATAAGTATTCCCTTTACTTCTGTTGTCACAACTTCGATATTCGCTCAGCGCCAACCTGTCCCTGGGCTACCTGTCTATGCTAGAATCCAACATGTCATCCTTCTCACCGACATGGACATTGCCGCAAACTCAAATAGATCAGCGTCCTCGTCGTCGCTCGCCCTCCACAGGGCCCATCGGCTATTTCAAGGAATATGTGGCGCTACAACTGAGCCTGGTAAGTGTTTGAGAACTACCAACCTAAGCCTCAAGGTTTCGAGCTGCATGCTGACGCATTCAGAGACAGTGCTGCGCACGTTTCCAGTAACCACTGGCGTGAATGAGCCACCTACATTGGCATCGTAAGCTGACATCCGTGAGGGCGGTGTGACGTGGTTTTTATGACAGTGAACCAGCAGTACTGTATCCAAATTCGTTTGAAAGAACGAGCAACGTCGCAGTGCGTCAAATGTGCCTTTGCAAGACATTTGCGAATTTCAAATACAAACTGACATCGTGTCGTGGAGGTTTGCGACCGCATCGAGCATAAGGTACGACGACGAATCCTTGGCCCCACTCCACCCGGGTCTGCCTCCGATTGTCAGTTGATGTTGACGCATACACGTCACCTGACGATGCGCTATCAGATTGAGCTTCCGAGTGAGCGCTTTGACTGCAGTCACGGATTAAGTTCACCTTGAACTCACTAGGATCGGATTTTGGCATCAACTCGATCTCACGTTCGGTTTATCACACCATCCCCAAGTTTCCCGTCGGGACCCTCCATTCTTCCTTTGTACATGCGCAGTCAAGAGGACAGGCGATCGTAACGTACACACTGGCGCGCCTTGAAACATTGACGTACTTCGGCCTTGTGCCACATCGCCTCGAAAGACATGCCAAGAACACAGTAGAAAGACGCACGACCGCGGCGAACTACGGCCCTTCGAACCCGATCTCGCGGAGGTCCGAGTTCCTCCCCGTGTCTTATTGTACCAGCAACTGAGAACTCTCCCAGTCTGGATATCGGTAGACACCCACGCAACACACTATATGTCTATTGTTGAGTACTAGAACTTACTACGAGGGATGGTTTTATGCTAGCCATTCGGAACTCCAGACATACGTATCCAATGCCACAGATAGCGTTCTCCACAGTCGACGCCACAAATTATTAGTGATTATCAAAGATCTTCAATAACTCAGCTGCTATACCCTTCTGCCAAACCAGTTTGCGAGCAGAAATATTGATCGGCTTCTCGGCAGCTACCCGTCTGTACCCTACCCGTTGACGGGAGTGCTTCTGCTTCGCGAACAACAATGCTCTGAATCTTTGTTCCAGGTATGTGACCACCCTCAGTGCCTTCGTATATTTGTCCCCCTCACAGCCATTGACAATTCGGATGAGCTCATGAATCCAGGGACATCCTCCTGAGCTCTCGGTTGAGAACTTGAAATCTCCCAGAGTTTCTGTTGAGGCAACACAAACAGACGTGGTCGCACCATCATGGATGATGTTGGTGACAGAAATTGTGATGCAGGGAAGCAGAAGTTTGTGCATAGTGAACTTTGATGAACCCAAAGCATCAAGCTCGTTATAGAAATCAGTGAGCTCCTTCTCTGGTAGTGTACATGATAGCGTATTGACTCGCTCCTCAAATTTGTCTTCAAGGCTGAACACCCTCGAAGTTCAGTTGGCTGTGTTCATTTGTGCATGATGACTCTTGATATGAGATTGCTGCACAGTTTTTTTGCATGAGCCATTGTCAAGGGTCAAGGGTCAACATGGCTGTGATTTCATGCATGTAGGTTGAGGCTGTAGCCGAGTACAAGTGTTGACAATGAGTTGATAAAATCTTTGCAATGTAAGATGTTACATGTGAGATATTTTTAAAGAAGGTGCAAACTATATGTAAAGAAGCACAGGCAGAAGATGAAATGGATTACTTCCAACATGATAGCCAGCTTTCTCCAAACAAAGATCTATCAAAATGACCTTGATAAACTCCATGAGAGGATATAGTTAAAGAGTGCATAGGAAGATGTGCTGAAAACCTATTCCAAGGAGCAATCCAACTAAAAAAAACACTATCAGAAGATTTAACCCAACCATCCACCATATATAAACTTTCAAAGGTGAACAGGTCTTTGACATTCCATACTGTAACAACCCCATTCTCTGATCCAGAAACAATATTTCCATCAGGTGAAAATGAAGCAGGCTCAAAGGAATTTTGCTGCCCATCAAATAGATCTATCCCAAGCTGGTCACTGATTGCATTTGAAGCCCTAATGTTATCATTTGACAAGTCAGAGACAACATTGGTTCCATTAGGGGAATAGAAAACATACTTGGCTGAAGATTTGTGTTCCTGCAAGGAACCTGCCATAAGCTGACCACTGGTAGAATCCCAAAGCTTGATTGTCTTGTCTGCGGAGCCAGAGATGATATAAGATTTGTCAGAAGAATAGGCAACAGACCAGACTGAAGATGTATGTTCCTGGAAACATGATACAAGCTGACCACTGGTTGCATTCCATACCCTGATGGTGTTATCTGAAGAGCCTGAGACAATGTGGATCCCATCAGGTGAATAGGCAACTGATAATATTGAGTCAGAGTGTCCTTCAAGTGTAACTCCCACAAGCCTGCCAGTGTTTGCATTCCAAATCTTGATGGTTTTGTCTCTTGACCCAGAAACAATATGTTTACCATCAGGTGAATAAGCAACAGAGAAAATTGAATCTGTATGCCTTTGAAGTGGATTTGCCACAGGTTGGCCAGTAGATGCATTCCAGATTCTGACTGTTTTATCCATGGAACCAGAAACAATATGTTTGCCATTGGGAGAATAGACAACTGAACAGACTGAATCTGTGTGCCCTTGAAATGGATCTTTCACAAGTTCACCAGTCATTGCATCCCATATCCTGAATGTCTTATCCAAAGAGCCAGAGACAAGATATTTGCCATCAGGTGGTGAGTAGGCAACAGAAACAACTGCAGCCATGTGCCCTTCAAGCGGTTTTGTTATAGTCTGACCTGTGATTGCATTCCAGATCCTAATTGTCTTGTCCAAAGAACCAGAGGCAATATGAGAACCATTTGGTGAATAGGCAATAGAAAAGACTGAATCTGAATGCCCTTGGATTGGATCAACTACCAGTTGGCCAGTGGTCATATTCCAGATTCTAATAGCCTTGTCCATAGAACCACAGGCAGCATGAGCACCATTTAATGAAAAGGCAACAGAAAAGACTGGGTCTGTTTGTTCCTGGAATATCTCTTCCACAAGCTTACTATCTAAATCAGAGACTATTAGATGACAGGCTTGCCTGAATCTGTACATATCTGAAATGTACCTGCTGTATTCCCAACCCTAACAGTGTGGTCTAAAGAGCTGGTGATGATGTAGATTCCATCTGGTGAATAGGCAACAGACAATACTGGAGATGTATGTCCCTGGAATGGACCTGCTACAAGCTGACCACTTATTCCATTCCATACCCTGATAGTCTCATCCCAAGAGCCAGAGACAATGTGGATACCATCAGGTGAGTATGCAACAGAGCTAACTGATTCTGTATGTCCCTGGAATGGTCCTGCTACAAGCTGACCACTGGTTGCATTCCATACCATAAGAGTGTTGTCTGAAGAGCCAGAGACAATGTGGGTCCCATCTGGTGAATAGGCAACAGAGTTGACTGAATCTGTGTGTCCCTGGAATGATCCTGCTACAAGCTGACCATTGGTTGCATTCCATACCCTAAGAGTGTTGTCTGAAGAGCCAGAGACAATATGGATACCATCAGGTGAGTATGCAACAGAGCTAACTGAATTTGTGTGTCCCTGGAATGGTCCTGCCACAAGCTGACCACTGGTTGCATTCCATACCCTAAGGGTGTCTGAAGAGCCAGAGACAATGTGGGTCCCATCTGGTGAATAGACAACAGAGTAGACTGAATCTGTGTGTCCCTGGAGTGGTCCTGCCACAAGCTGACCACTGGTTGCATTCCATATCCTAAGAGTGTTGTCTGAAGAGCCAGAGACAATGTGGGTCCCATCAGGTGAATAGGCAACAGAGTTGACTGAATTTGTGTGTCCCTGGAATGGATGTGCTATAAGCTGACCACTGGTTGCATTCCATACCCTAATAGTTTTGTCCCAAGAGCCAGAGGCAATTTTGGTCCCATCAGGTGAGTATGCAACAGAGCTATCTGAGTCTGTGTGTCCTTGCAAAACATGTGTCTCAGATGGCCAATTTGTTGGCTGTCCAGAGATGGAGACATGCTTTTGAAGATGATTAGACCAAAGTGCACACAGTGGTGAGCCAGAGGGGGTTTGAGGCATGGCTGACAAGTACAAATGGCAGGTGGATTCCCTCAGGACAGGAGCAAATACTTGGATGAACTGAGATGCCTCTGATGCTAGCATGCCAATTTCATGGTTCTATTAACATCTCTATTCAGTATGGATTGCATATTGCAATGGTCAATCTTACCCAAGCCCATCTTTTCAAGATATTGCAGGTCTCTATTGCAGACAAGATGAACACCAGTGGTGAGGAAGATGCAAGGAGACTGATAGCTTCAAGCCAGTAGGGGAAGAAATTCTTGAAGAAAGATGAGATGTCATCCACAAATCTTGATCAGGAAGAGTGTTGCTCAGGTGGACCATCCAGTATTGGCAAGAGTATATCAACTGAGGGGGGATAGCTTTCTTCACTCGACTCGACAGATCAGGGATAGCTATGTTGGGTTGCTGAGAGTCCTTAAGATCACATATGTTGAACCTAAGCATATTTTGCATGCATCCAACCAATGCTTTCCCAAGATGCAGAGAATGATGGATGCCAATGATGATGTGAAAGGTGGAACTGCATGCTTCATCCAACAAGAAGTCACGGAAGGATGAATGAAGTGGTCGAATGGGCTTCTCCCCATCATGCACTCCATCCAGCAATGATCCCATAGGCTTGACTATCTCCTGTATATCAAAGTCTTCATCAAACCCGAGGAGCGCAGAAAGGGACATCAATGATAGTGGCTCCTGCAGTGCTAGTATAATGGCCATCACATCTCGGAATGATTGTTGAGCCTTGTTGAGCATGAACAGTTGGTTTAGAACGGTTTGGTAAAGTCTATCTAGCGGGTGAATGGTAGCTCCACTGTGTTCCAGAAGCATCTTCATCCGGTTCGAGGGGCTGATCCCAACGGCACCCTCTCCTTGGATAAATCTGCAAGCAGTCGAAGCCCATTGAAAGAGATGCTGTGAATGGTGGACAAGCAATCGACACCACTCTCGCTTGGGCCAACTGGCCTCGAGCTCTGAAGTGTGCTTGTCAAGTGAATGGTGGATAAACTTCCAGAGGTCTCCGTCAACATCTTCATCGGAAATATCTCCCATTTGCTTATGGACGAAATGTGAACCCCACGTAAACGCATCGAGGATGTCACTCTCGGGTCGAGAGGTGATCAGGAAGCAAAGGTTGGCTGGGAGGGTGTTGTCGGAAATTTGCTTGGAGATGGCTTTCAGCAGCTGCTCGCGATCGGCACAGCTGCCGCTTTCGTCGAGGGCGTCGATAACGATCACCAATGGTCCATTAGGGTCGAGACACCCGCTAGGTTCGATAATGAGGCGCTCGATCTGCTCGTCCGGTGAGATGGACGTGCGAAGCGCTCGATTGTCTTTCACGATTCGCCAAAGAGCAAGCGAGTACTGTGGGACGTGATCAGACAGGTCGCGTGCGATCGTGCTGAATAGATTCTGGGGGTTCCGCCTCGCGACGTCAGCGCTGGAGAAGCAATACGACGACCCTAGTCGCTCTTGCCCGTCATACAGCCTTGCAATCGAATGAGCTACCGCAGACTTGCCCGATCCAGCCATGCCAGTGAGCAAGCAGACGCGTGGGGCATCCTTGTCGAGGTTGTTGATGATATCGCAAATGTCCCGGAGTAAGGATTCGCGTGTCCCAGGCAGGCATCCTTTTTCCTGCACATATCTAGCACCAACCGCATATGGCATGTCGCTCAGCCCCACGAATTTTGCTGTATTCCGGGTCCGTGAGCAGCCGCCCACAGTTCGAAGGGATTGGGCCTACCGGTATGCTCCACGTTCTTCATCATACGGAAGACAGTAATGCCCGTTTGCACAGCCACACCTTCCAGTAATGCGGCCTTGATTTCTCCCAACTTGGTCTCGTAGTCCTTGATCTTTGCATCTATATCAGAGCGCGTGTATTTCACCGTCCGAATCCCTGGGTATACAGATCAGAAGCGACAAGAATCGTGGGTTTGACGACAACTAACAAAGGTTCTTTTGCTTAGGGTAGTCGGTGATAAAGAACGCGCACTCCGTTACTTGCTGTATCAGAAGTGTAATGGTCTTGATGTGCGCCTTGATAGCCTCTAGAGGTTCGGTCTCGTCGACGAAACTGAAGGCGTCCCTCATGGTGGCCGCCAGGTGAATGATCTGCTCGTCGCGGTTCTTCTGGTTCACCATTATCTGGGTGCAATACCACGAGCAATTAGCCAACAGCGAAATGATAAAATGTGAGACGCACTCTGCTCGCAGCGGATAAAACAGACCAAGCAAGCGACGCGTACGGGTGGATCTGTCTCGCCATGAGATCATACACATACGGCGTCGAGACTGAACAACAAAATACCTCTGCGATGCCAGCCACGATTTTGTTACAAAGTTCAATCCTGTCCAATAGGCCTCCCCAGACATCATCGAAGGTTGCTGGTGTGCTAAATGCGTTGATCGCTTCGATAGCCTCGGCGACGGCGTCCACAGATTGGCGTTCGTCTGCGTTGGTAGTGTCCTCCGGTGCGTCACCAGCTACCACAAACTTGATCGTGATCTCGGAGAGATCGAAGGCATCGGAGGTGACCGTCGAGTTTGTAAGGGAACCCTCGAATACTGATCGGAGAGATAGAATCAGTAGAACGTAATGACATAGAATGTCGTACCGTTGTCCACAGTGCATTGTCCCCGAATGTTGCCGATCGTATCAAAGATAAATCCGACCAGTTCGTCTGGTCTAATGCGGTACTTTCGGACAACCTTGACGACGAGCTCGGAACGATCGTCACCGTCACTGAGAGAATTCAGTTTTCAAACGGAACGGAGAATATCCACCTACAAAAATAACTTGTCGCCCCAAGTGGTGCGATTCTTCTCCTCCTTTGCCTTCTTTGTTAGGCGTGATGTACCGCCTATGATAAACTCGACTTGATACTGCCTCGAGATGATATTGCGTTGCGCGCGCCCGCACAGTTCGATATCTGAGGGGAGGAAAGGTCAACTTGAACGATGACAGTCTTACTACGAGCACACCTTTGATGCTGATTGTCTTTGCCCTAGAGCCACCTTCAGTGCGCTGTGCGAACGACGATACCAAGGAACGAATATACATACCCGGTTGAATTCATACTTGATTAGATTTTTTGTTTGCTGAAATTCGTGAATATGCAAGTGAGCACTGGCAGTAGCTCCGGGAACCACGAACAAGTTGTGTCAACACTGTCACAGGTGACAAGTCACATCGTACTCTGTTTCTTGTAGTACGTCGTTCTACCCGAGTCACTCTAGCTGCACTATAAACACCTGAGTGGTTTGCTTCGTCCTCGTATTTGTTCACCGGAGCAGCGGCTACGACCCAATATATATATATATCCAATCATATGATAAATCGACATTCACGATTATTGACCGACTTGGTCTTGTTCGCCCAACACTGCCTCAGGTGAGCTCCCTCACTCATCTCACGGGCGGTGTGCAGATCGAATACTTTTGGTCTGATTCGGATATCCAAGAAAAAAGCCGACTTTGGAAAGTCACTATGCAAACCGTGGTTGACTGTGGCCGTATCTAAGTTGGTTGGGCGCGGTGCGTACCTTCATCATCGAATACACATGTCTTTATCGCGTCTTGACATGCCTGTATGCTGCAAGCAGCTTTGGGAATTGGACTGAGCAAGAGTAGACAAGAACGAGTTTGGGAGGATACTCAAGATACCCGTTCGTGCGGCGCGTGATGTGTGACGTAGCATCTCGAGGTGCGTGCTACCCTGTCTTTCCAACAGCATACTTCCCTTTGGCGCTGGTCGTACATCCTAATATCTGAATTGCTAAGCGATAGGTATTGACAAGCTCTCCTAAGGATGACTGCTCCCGACTAGCTAACAGTGAGCCAGCCATTCGACGTTGTATGACCAGTGGGTCAGCCTTTACTCAATAGCACGATCCGGCGAACCATGTTGACTTTTGCCACCATCATCCAGCCCATCTTGTTTATTTCTTTACTTCAAGCACACCAACTGCATTTCTGGTCTCGCCGTGATGTATGTGCAGTCAAGCAACGCGACTGAAAACACCGGCCGACTTCGGCCGCGCACGACGCACGGGGTTGCATCATGGGCCGCATACGATCCGCACAAGACACGATTTTTTTTTCACATGTGCTGAGGGACCACCGTGGTTGCAGCGTTATGTATGCATAGTACCGGACACCGTGAGGGTGGTGACGGACCTCGGACCCCCCACCACCAGGCAGGGGCAGGCGCGCATAACTGTTCGTGATGGCTTGATGGTTAGAGGCCAAGTCATGGTGTGTCACAGCCGTTTTTTCAACCTGACATGCGATACTCAAAAAGACTCGAACAAAGGTCCGCCGTGGCTCCATCGCAAAACAGCTTGTTTCATCGTCGTTCGTCTGATCTAGCTCCTACAGATGCCATACCACTTTACACTCGCCTACTAGTAGTAATGGAGAAGGACACTGCGGCGACGCCGCTCTGCTATACTTATCCCAACAACTTGGAGCGGTCAGGTGGAGCAACAACCTACTACCTCCTTACCTGCAAAAAGCGCACACACATGACATCTATACGCATCTTCTATTCGACGGGCTTCACAACGAAAGTCCTCGGACGACGTGACGTGTCAACGGTGTGATGGCAAATGAACTGGAGCAGTTTTTACCACAGATTATCTAGCAGCAACGACTTCTCGCACATGATGTTAAAAGAATGCGAAATCCGGCGTCGGTATCATTATCTGCCCGGGAAAGAGAAGCTCTTCGAGAGATCGGGTCGTCCGCGAGTCATATGAAACTTGGTGCTCGGACTCTCCGAGGATACGTTTCATTATTATTCAACGATCAATAAGTCACCGTGCATCGGTCAGCGCGACGTCGTGCACTACGTTTATGTATGTATATACTCGACCGATTGTCCGTGAAAAGAAAACGTAGGACTTCGCGGTGTGATGTAGTCCCGACTCATTAGGTGCGTATGAATACATCAGGTAAAAACACGCCTGCGTAAAGAAAATCCCAAGGCCTGCATGATGATAGAACGAGCAAGAATACCTCTCAGTTTGGAAATGGAAAGAATATGAAAAAAAGGTATCGTCCATTATATGCATCAAAATCCGACCCCAGGCCTTTCCTCATTTTCGGCATATCAATCAAATCATGATTCGAGTCTTGCACAAAGCATACTCGAAGGGCGCGTCGCGATCGCAGTAACCCATGGTGCATCATCCTCGATGATCTCACTGTGGTCCGTCTCCCCGTCCCGCGCGATCATCATCCGCAGGTTCAGAATCAGTCGGCAGCCAAACATAGCTTGGGTCGTAGCGGGGTAGCCTCTGTACATCGCCGCCCATTTGTACTGTCGTGCGTTCGGGGGGGTCAATGTGGTTGTACAGGTCAGAGAGGGGAAACGACCGTTTAATTTCCACTCGCACGGGCAGAGAAAAGAAAACAACATACCTCGAGATTTTGTCCGATGACGGCGCTGATAATACACCCCACCGCTACGCTGTTGAGAAAGGGCAAGAGCATGAGAGTCAGTAGAGAAACGACATGACTGTTCGCTGTCATATGTATACGCACCACAAAAAGTAACTCGCATTGCCCGTGACGAGCCCGTCGGTGACGCTCACCCGGTCGTTCATGCGCTGAATGCGGTATCCCGATATCCAGTGCCCGACTCCGTACCACAGGACGAAAAGGTACAAAATGCTTTCGTACACGATCACAGGCAGCCAGAGCAAGTACACATGGTAAAACGTGGGAATTTTGACGTCCGCGCAGATGTACAGCCCTCCTACAGCCTGGTTGGTGACTGTGTTTGGATAGTCCAGCCAGTGGATTCGTTGAGCACGCAAGTGAGCCAGAAATATGAATGGGAATAGAGCACAGACACACCTTCGGCATAGATGTCGACGATACCCGTGATTGCCGCCATGGCAGCGATTTCACACACGTAACCGAGAAGCATGATCGCAAGGACTGTTCTCGATCCTTGGTACAAGGAGTATAGTCGGACTTGAAGCATCACTTGTGGAGGTCAGCAACGAGCGCATAGGGCAGCAAGGGCGTCGACGTACGCTGGATCAGAAACAAGATCAGAAGGCCCAGCCAAGATTGGGCAAAGAAATACACGCCGCCTTGGCAAGAGTGAGATCACAGGAGGGGATGCGCGATCGAAGTTTACTCACATCTGACATCAACGTGTCGCCGTTTTTGTGTTTCCGTGAGCTAGTCTCGGACTGTGACAATAAATCAACCCACAACTGCAGCGTCGTCAGCATGCGGAATGCAACTGAATGCCCAAGAGTTTACGTACCTCTACCGTCTGGACTCCCAATCCAAGGAAAGCTACAGAGAAGTCAGAGAGCGGCGTCGACGGCAGATGAGAATCCCATACCGACTATATTTAGGCTAATCCGAACTGAGTGGACGTTGCATAACAAAGGGATTCGCGAACTTACATGGAAAGTGCATCACCGATGTAGCGTATCTAAAGCCCAATGTGTGTCACTCCAACAGCACACGACGAACGAAAAGTCGAAAACATACAAGCAGATAAGTGATGCTCCCATAAGAACACACGCGATTCTGACAATGAACAAATCAGTTATTTAACCGTCGCGACATCGAACAGACGACAACGATCCTGCATGAACTTACCCATACGTGATCGACCTGAATGAATAGATATAATCTCAGGCTAGAGCGGTCGCGGGTGAATGCGGAATACTACCTCTCGATCGAACGTGATGACTGTAGCGCCCAGACCCGATGTCGACGACGGTGGTATGCACACAACATACGTCAGCGTCAGCGTTGCGTGCGTAAAGCATATCTTATATCTGACCATGATCGTACAACATGATGATGGCGCTAACCACTGCAACCATGCCGGGTAAGCGACATGCGGAAACAAAGGGAGAGAGACTGACATTGACTTATCCGGGTGATGTACACCAGGTCCGCTGTTTGGACATACTCCGCAGCAGAGATGATCGCGACCATCTCGGAGGTACGTCGAGGTTCGTGGACTGGAGAGCCAGGCTGTTGGGGCTAGAGCAATGAGCAATGAGCAAAGCGGCAGACAGCCAGATGGGCAGCGTTCCACCGTGCTCCATGCGTCCTTCTCGAGAATTTATATCTCATAAATGATCACGAAGGCCGCTCTTCGTTTTTCATTCCGCGATGTGCGGGTGTGGGCAGCGGGCGTTCTTTATTTATTTATGTGAAACAGCGGTCGCAGAACGACTCGGACGCGAAGTGAACAACTTGAAATGGTAAGAATATGCATCGTGGCCGCACCACTCCGCAACGAGATTTATATACTGGAGATCGACTTCGTTCAGTAGTGATTAAGTAATTGCGGAATGCATGCACTTTCCCCTGAAACACTTATCAGCACAAGGATCCCACGTGAGCAGTCCTACGACGTAGACGATACCGCATTTCTCCGCTTCAAGAGAATGATTACATACCTAGATCTCTATCTGACCTTTCGCCGAACTTCTAACGAGGAAAAATCATCCGCAAACTCAGATGGTGGTGGACCTGACCATGTTTTCCGCGAAGGTGACTAGAGGAATTCGCTCACGATGATCACTTCTCTGAATCTGTCACTTTAGAATTCACTGCGACTTCATTTCGGGCATGTCGAGCAGTCCATTCTCAGCAAACACATCGTCTCTCCAGGATCAAAATGCATGTCATGTGAAAAAAAAATCGCCCTGTTTCATCCTATCGCACATAGCAACGTGTGTACAGAACAAACGAGAGCGGATATGCATACATCTTCACCGGTTCTTTACAAAACAAGAGGAGAATAAGTGAGAACCAGAAACGGAACAAACGATGAACATTGTAGGGACCCTCACTTTGACGAATCCGATCGCGGCGGACTTTTCACGGAAGCATTGACGGCAGAGATCGAGGCCGTATTTACGAATAACACCTGCTTGGTGGGCGCAGAGGCGGCTGAAGGCGCGAGCGTACATCGGTGTTCACCAAGAGAAGGGGCGTTAATAGAACATTAGAGGATATTCCACGTCTACCATTAGAAAAAAGCACTCGACCAACGACCGGAGCTCCCACTCACCACTGACGGCTGCCCTTGCCATATTTGCGGGGACGAGAAAACCAAACGGCGTCGTGTGTCATCTTTTATTTTGTTGTGCTGTAAGTCGAGTGAATACACAGGTCCAACAGCGACGAGGACACCATCAACACACCTTGCAAGCGTCGAAGGATGATCAAGTTGGGGCCTTTGTGAGACCATTGCAGAGTCTGGGTCCGTATTGGGAAAGAACTGTATAGGTGGCTAAAATAGAGTTTAGCCTCACTCAGCCGTTCGGAACAGCCCGTGCGGGTGCGCTTTCAAACATTCAGATGAAGAGCGTAGGACAGCAGAATGGGAAAATTGAAGATTGGCTCGCCGCCACTGCTAGCCCGCCAGAACACCTCCCAGTAGATTACCAAGGATCCAGAGCAACCAGACAAAGATCTCAGTAATAGTTGCACATGTGTACTTCAGCAAGTGTAGTACTACCTTACTACACATATGTACACCGAAGTTGGACTGTCCTCGCTGAAATTTGTGATTCTTTTTACTGCAAAATTGGGTGGAGCACTCGTCGGGACCACGTTAGACTCTGTCTCGGGATGGCAAGTGCATTCAAGGACGAGCAAGGGGGCAGGATGGGTGTGCGGTTTCGAGCCTGCGAAAGCTCTAGATCTCGCCAGGGGGCTACCGCTCTCTCGTCCACTGCCATTTCAGGGCCATGTAGGTAATCCAATCGTAACGCTCGAAGGGAGGAGAACTCTCTAAGCAGTTGCCAGTTGGTATCGTATGGGGATGAACGAAGTATCAGTCAAAGCCCTTTCGGGTTCCTTGCCTCCCCCGCCATGGCACAGAAAGCATTCGATCAGCAACATTGAGACTTCACGCTACGTAAATACATATGTACATATGACTTATGGCTTCGAAAAAACAGTATCGTATCGAGAAATTTAACCGGGGCGGGGAAGGGGAGTCCGTGGGAAGTCACATTCACAAAGCGCTGGGAGGTGCGAGAGGCACGAAAAAAAGGAAACACGGGGAACCTGGGGTATGGGAGAGATGGGTTGTGAGGGAGTATGGAGGTCAATGACATAAAGCTCATCAAACGGAAGCATCAATTACAACAGTATAGCACGCCCCGCGTCCGCCAGAGGTTAGAAACTTGGGGACCAATGCAAGAGACATCGACGCTCTACAAGCGCCGCCTCTTCCAACCACGTGCGTTCGAGTCAGAGTGTTCTGCACTTCGTGAATTGCCGAAACCCAACTTGCGACGACCACCCACGCTCAACGTGGCGGGAAGTGAAGCGGTGCTGCAGTGTAAATGGCAGGGGTGTTGATCAGGAGCTGAGATAAAAGTGAGAGGATTATCATCGCTACGCACGTGTCCTGGCCCTCTTTGTCACCAGCAATCTGGCCAGCACGACTATCCGAATAGTCCACAGGGAATTCCGATTGATAGGGAGATGAAGATGATTCATTTGCATCCGTAAGGTTCGAACTGGGAGCCAGCAACTCGCGGAGAGACAGGGACTGCGGGCATTCCTTCGAGAACCGTTCGATGACAAGTGATATCATCTGTACGGTTGGCCTTTCCTGTAATCGTGACCAGCAATGTTGAATTAACTTCCAGTGCGAATCATCTATCGGTCGCGATGTTGGTCGCTCCGGGGTGTGGCCTTTCGCCAATCGGAATGCAATAGCCATATCCTCTCGAACCTCTGACCACGGTACTTTGCCCGACAGCACCTACGAGAGCTCAGGATCGACTCATAAGTCTAGTCAATCGGACTTGCCTGTAGAGCAACACATCCAAACGAGTAGACATCACTTTTGGTGGTGCGACTGGATGGAATGTCTGGATTAAGTTGTTCTGGTGCGGCCCAGCGCAATGCTCCCGGTCGCGTAGTTGACATTTGGAGATATTGCAGTGCCTCGGGAATATTTCCCACCAAGGAAGCATATCCAAAATCCACCAATCGCAAGGTATAGTCTTCGTCGACAACCACATTGTTCTGATGTCCGCTTAGCACGAATGACACTCGTAGTAGTAGATGTTGACTTACGGAGTTCAGGTCACCATGAACAACCGAAAGAGAATGTACTGCAATACGTTATTTCTATATGCTTGAAAATAGCCGTAGTGTCTCACAGTACTGTAATCCATTGGCGATATCCAGGAGCTAGTGATAGTCAGAGAAAAAGAAAGCTGTCAACTAAACAGAGTTGACGCACAAACTGAAGTCGGTGAATCGCACGTAGGGTGTCGTCGTGGCTTTGTAAAAACTTGTAGAGAGATCCGTTGGGCATCCAGAGCGACACTAGTGATGTGGCGCCAGACATTCCAAAGCCATATGCGGTTCCCAGAAATGGAACAATATTGACGTGGTCAAGTCTTTTCCAAATTCCGAGTTCTCGACGGAGCATCTAGAGTATCCAGTTCATACTCGAATCGAATCGAACTGAGGTGCACATACATACCTTGACACATCCCGGATTGTCTTTCATTGGAAATGTGAATCGCAAAGCTTTCACCGCGACCTAAGCGGAACTTGAATGTCAAACAACCAAAAGTCATACATACAGCACACCGAACCTCTTTTCTTGCTGATCCGTTCTCGTACCAACATTTGTATACATCACTAAAGCCTCCTCCAGCTGAATATTGGTTTTCATTCCTGATCAAGTAGAGCGTAAGATCAGGTGGGGGAGGAAATGAAGGGCTGATAAAGCCGATCTGAGCCAAGCAATGGAGTTGCTCAGTTTTTTGCGAATCGCTGGAGCATTGACACGGGCGTGTCATCGACACCATTGATGGTGATATGGGGCACGACGGCATGAAAACTGCCGGAATTTGGATGGTCTGGCGATGCGGGGATGTAGGAGCGGATGATGAACGACCATGGGACTCGAGGTCGCCTTCTTCAACACGTTTCCCCTTCATTCCCCTGCCATCCTTATTCCTCTGGGGTCGATAAACGTAATTGGGGTACATTTGCTCGTGTTCCTTCTTCTTCTCCTTAGCCAGCTCCTCAGCCTATCGAAAGTAGTCAAGGGATGATCGTTTCGGGAACATTGAAACGACTTACGTTGACGCCGGGGAACAGATCCGATGGGGAATATTGCTGCTGGGGCATACCAGTATTCAAACCCACGAAATCGAATTGAGAAGACGAACTTGATCCGTGATCCGGATGCGATGCTCTTCGGTTCATCATCGGTACCATTGATGGCGATGTGGGGCACGACGGCATGTAAACCGATGGAATTTGGATGGTCTGGCGAGGCGGGGGTGTAGGAGCCGATGACGAACGACCATGGTTTTTGCTGATCGCAGGTGCACAGAGCGGAAGGACGAACGAAATGCTGGACTCGAGGTCGCCTTCTTCGCCACGCTTCCCCTTCTTTCCCTTGCGATCCTTGCTCCTCTGGGGTCGATAGACATAATTGGGGTACATCTGTTCGTGCTCCTTCTTCTTCTCCTTGGCCAGCTCCTCCCAATACAGACGCTCCTCGGGTGAGATGGCCTTCCATTGTTGGCTGATCGTTTTGGATAGATCGGCCTGGCGCTGCTTCTTCGCTGGGCCATCGAGTACTACCTCCTCCTGGGCAGCCTGACGGTCTTCGCAACATTTTCTGCGGAACAGGATAAAGGCGTTCTCGGGACGCTTGATGTAGTCGTCGTCGCCCTTTTTCGGTCTCCGCTCGATATCGCTGCATATCGATGACTTGCGTCGTTTGTGCGGTGATGATGGCGTCGAGGGGAATGTCGACAGCGATGTCGTTGGCGTTGTCGAGAAGACGGATGTGGATGACGAGGTGGTATATGATGCGTCTAAAGGTGAGACGGGAGTGAGGGTGCGAAGGAGGGCAGGTTGTGGATCGCTGAGCGCGAGCTTCCGGAGATCTGGCTCAAATGGCGAAGCAGCTGGGGACGAGTAAGGACTGGTATAGATTTGATTGAAAGGAAAGGTGACGGCGCGCGGCGTCGGCGAGATAATGGCCAGGGTTGGCGGTTGAATGTCCGCAATCACCTCAAGTGCTAGACACGGTGAGTGGTCAGATGCTGATCGGCGGCAATGACGACGAGCTGATCGGGAGGCGGGAGGACTCACATTGCGAGGGGGTATCGCGAGTGCGAAGAGCAGGCATGATTGTTCGACGGCGAACAATGGCTGCTAGGTGAGCAAACTCGTTCGGGTAAGGGGAGGAATGGGAAGGGAAGCGGTAATTGCAGGAGGACCTTTGATAATAGAGGGATGTGGCTGGCGGGAACGAGGCAAGCTGACTGATGTCGTTGTCACACAGGCGCGATCGCAAGAACAATTGGCGAGTGGGGCACAAAAAGCGAAAGACAATACGGACTTCTCGTTATATACCAGTACGAAAAAGCCGGACGAAACTGGCTTGAACCTAAACCTTGGAAAGGTATGGCAGCAGGGGCATGTTACCGGAATTGGAAGAGAAGACCCGGATTGGTGAGACAATGAAGGTGCACGAGAGATGACGCTTATCAAATCGATACCCATCCTTTGTGCTTGAGACCCGTTTTCGTGTCCATTCCGTGTACAAATACCGTACAAACACATTTCTTATTGTCCTTTCGCCGTTTTTGCCACTTCCTCGGCCGGCGAAATTCCCAAGATAATCATTTCGACGTCTTCCCCCAATTTCGCTAAAAATTCCGTATATTTTCCGACCTCCTTATCTGCAGAATCCAGATCCTGACTCGTTAAGCTTGCCTGATACACGTAATATCTTCCATTGGCCGCACCTCTCTTCCCGCGGCAAGACGGCTGGTTCGACAAGAACCAGTCTCCGCCGACGCGCGGCACCGCTTACTCGGATCGCTGAGCCCGATTCTGTTCTGAAGCCCACCTTTTTGGTTCCTTCCGTCCGAATCACCTTCGCCCCCCCTCTCCCCAGCTTCGCTCCAAGTGCACTTTCAACCTTCCTCGTTTGGAACTTTGGGCCCGGCAGTCTGTCTCTGCTGGCCCAACTTGGTTCGACGACTGTTCGTGGCGCATGCCCCCACTCTATCATGCCCCGGTCCAACATATCCGTTATCCGCGTCTCCTCACCTAGCAGGGTAGCCAGGCTGTGGGGGCGCAAAACGCGATTTACCTCGCAATCCCAAATGCCTCTCGTACCGTAGGTGATGTGGGTGTGTCACTCCATTCCAGACAGCCGCCGTGTATGTTCGCTGTACCATCTATCTCCATCCATCTTCGCGTCGTACTCTGAGTCCGATACTTCCGAAGTTCCCGTGCTTTGTGAACTCGGCATTGACGGGATCAATTTAACGTCGCACAGCCAGCAAGTTGGGCACGAGGCATCGACGTCATCAGGGGTCGGTGGTGGCTTTGTGGTGTTGTCGGTTGCAGCGGCACTTCAGCACTTCAAAAATCTTTCGCATGAATATCCCGGGTGATGGGATGCATGCCAAGTGCCGGCGATGGGTGATTGGCATCGCCGTCCCATAGAGTACACAGGAACTTCCCCAGACTCCACTGTCACGATGGTCCGTTCATCTCGCTAACGGTAGAGTGACGCCATCATCATATGGCCATATGGCTCTATAGTAGTTTCTCTTCGACAGCTTTTCCCTTTTCTTTCTTTTCTTCTACCTCCGACACGCACGGAACAGGTTCGTAGGTGCGTGTGTTACTCCAGTATTTCTATTCTGTTGGATGGGGAAAAGAAAACTGGCTCCGTTTGGGCTCCGCGTATGATTGTACATATACGTGGCGGATGCTGGCGCGAAGCTCTCCACGCTCATCCGGAACGGCGGCGCGTTCGCATAATTGAATTTGAAACTCTTCCCCTTGCCCCTTGAACTCCATGATATCATGCATGTTCCGTGCTAGAACGGTGAACCACGCCGCGGACGATTCTCAGTTGGTTCCCAAGACATTCGGACGTCTGCCCTCTCGGAGAAAAAGTGCGGAAACAAGATTGGCAAAAACTGACGATGTGGGAGAAACATACCCTTTTTTACTTTGACCGTGGGCGGTGGATGTCGTAAGCCAGGCGGAAGAGGATCAGGCCGACTTGGCCCTGCAGAAGGGCTACCCTTTGTCTGTCATGATGCATCTTCGCCGGGTGATGGTAGCAGTAGATAAGTTCCATCCAGGGTTCCGCGCAAGCCGCCGCAGTCCAAATAGCAAGAGAAGGGAGTCTGTTGCAGGAAGAGCCGCTCCCCTTCAGCTCTCCGCACAAGAAAAAGTCTAAATGTGCGTTTCTGTCAAAAGTTCAACCCCCTTGATCGGAACAAAGCCGGAGGACGTTATTTTAAACGAGCCACCAATGAATGACATGCCGCCATCAATGATGCCGTTGCCCCCGTTGAAGTTTTTGGGCATGGCCCATGGGAACTTGGGCGTCCCGGGATGTCCGGGGAGGAATGAACGGATCATGATCACACTGATACTATCTGTATTGTATACGGAAATTTTCGTCCTAGTCACATACCATATACTGTTTGTACCTACGACCTGCCTCGGTTGAGTCGGACGTAGTATAGCAAGGCACCGTTCAAAAGCTCAGGTCCGAACTCAACTTGAAATGAGTCGGAACTAATTCAATAGGCCTAGGGGTAATGGAGGGCTGCTGGTGGTCCTTTCGCCGTTCTCGAGAATGGTTCGAAGCTGCGCACTTCTCTCAGTCCTTTGCAACAGATCATTATCACAGGTATTTGGTTAGTGGAGATCTAAATTTGAAACATGCAAGATCCCTCTTGTTATGCATTGTCACGTACAGCATCTGACGCATTTTTTCATAACATTGTATGAAACTCCAAGTGGATACGCGACGCGACACGGATCTACACCACGTCCAGCTGGAGAAAGTGACAGGTAAGGAGAGGGAAACAAAAATAGAGAGAGACAGGAGAGATCATAGTGACGTTTTCAAACGAACAGACTCGCACCTTAGGTCCTCCACTGCGAATGATCGATCGAAATGACAAACAACAGGGGGCGCAGCCCGACGCGAGGGGGCCACCAAGGTACTGACTATGACTCTCGATGGAACAGACACGAATTCGAGGCCGGCCGGGGTGACGTCCGATTAGAGTGTGCTCAGTGCTGCGCTCAGATCATGCGTCGCCAAGCTGAAACGCTCGACAAGTGTTCAGGCTTGCTGCAGGCCTGAGAGAGACAGATGAATCTGACCTGCCACGGCGACTCCAAGGAAGTGATATTAGCATCGCACGCCCAGCCAGGAGGGAGTTCCGGTCATCGTCACTAAATTCTCAACGTACCAATGACGATTTCCCCAGAAACGCAGTCGGTTCAATACATGGAACATTGAACGCGTTATCCCAGCCCATTCCGCCCAACTTGCCTGATCGAGAGAGGCGAAACGATTGGGGGTGGTACAAACCATATCTGGAACAACAGCGAGGTGACCGGAGAAGATTCGATGGACGCATAAACGCCGCGTGCCACGAGGCTCTTTAACCCCCCTTCAAGTTCCCCGGTTCAGCCGCATCCGAGTTCGCCATTACCAGCGGCAGATGTGGGTCTCCTCGCAGTGCACCGTGCGTGTAGAAGAGCCTCAACCCTGTCCGAGAGATTGGACAGACGGAGGCGCAATGATAACCCGAGTCCCAGGCCAGGGAAACCCAGATATGCGGCTGAGCCTTGAGCTTGAGGGGGACGTGTGTCAAATGACATGGTGGACCGAATGCGGAAAACCCAAACCAAACCGTGAATGAAGGAGGGCGATAGTGCGCCGGCATCATTCACGTTCGGGATTTCCCTCGGACAAACGGAACTACCGAAATGGGCCCGCGCCCTTCTCTTGGTGAAAACTCATGTGGCATGGGGCGGGATGTGCTGCGGTGGGGAGGAGGGGAGGGCGAGGCGGGTGAAAAATCCGGAGGGAGAGCGGTCCGCTCGCGGCCACGCCCGGGACACGTGTGGAGGTCCCTTTCTGCCCGCTTATTCCGTATCTGCGATAGCTCGATCCCGATCATATGATTCAACGAGTCATGCAAAGTCATACCGTATACCAAATACCATAGTAACTGCCCATCAGTGGTTGTGATAATGGTGTGAGGGAAATGAGGAAGCATTCATTTCCCCACAGTGCCAGTGGTCGAGCGATCGTGATGCGGCGCAATCTCAGCCACGCCTTGCCAGTGCCCTGGGACACTCAATCATACTTGCAATTGTACATGCCCAGCGGCTGAGCCTTCGGTGATAAAGCGTAAATGATGACATCGATCTAACATGCTCCATGGATGGTTACTTTGGAGCATGGACGGTGTATGGTTTTTAAATGCAACCAAGCCTCGTGTCGGTCCTCTCCTCGATCGTGGGTAAGCTGGGACCGAGCACATCAGGAATTTCAGAAAAGCAATGGGCATGATCAGGAGCGATAGAGTGAGAATGTGATGCAGTCGACCTCTGAGTCATTGACTCAGACTTCCAAGAAGACGTGGAGGCCCAAGCTGGCCGCGGTAGGCTCCTGAGCACCATGGCAACCCCCTCCCCAAACTTTGGGTCCAACGGTCCTGACTCGAAAGAAGATACTTAGATTCCAGGCTCGTTCGTTTCCTTTGGGAATGGGCCGCGGTTCAAGATCAGTTGAAAATATTCGAACCAGCATCAAACCGGATGTGAGACGAATTACCACTTGTCCCGACGATAACCATTTCCATCTCCATGATTATTCGTCTTGCCTTGATCAATTCAATTCATGACTGGGACTTCTTCGAGTCACGAGGGACGGGATCATCTTGGGCCGATCAGACCAGAATTCGAACTGGGCCGGCGGGCGGAGGCAGAAGGCGCGGGCGTTTCTACGGCTATATCACGACGCCTGATGTATGCTTTATCTTAATGGATTGTGCCTTGTGCGTACAATGACGAAGGGGCGAACAGATAGTCAAAACCGGCGGACAATGGGGTCAGGGCTTCGAGTTCAAGCATGATCAAGCACATGAGGTATCATCGCGGGCTGATCGGGTAAAAACGCGCGGGACCATGGACATTATTATTTTCATTATTTTACAACTTGAACAAGGGCGAGAACTCGACGCGCAACTGCTCACAGGGGATGGTGGCGCCTGTATCACATATACCAGTGCAAGACTGACATTTGAATGTCTGAGAAGTGAAACGTTTCTGAGTGAGTCAGAGCATGCTTATTCATGTCGGCATTCACCGGAATGCACCAAGAAGTGCGATTAAACTCAACTGTGAACGAGTCACCCTGGGGCTCACGGGCGATAGAAGAATTCGAGCATGATCAATGAAATGAGTAATGGCTTCTTTGAGCCACCGGATGGTTGATATCATGACTCGAAATACCTTATCAGCTTGATTAGTACGTACATTGATGCTCCACGGAAAGTCGATAGATAAATTTCACGAAGTCTAGGAAAACAGAAAAGGACGAAACGACTCCATTTGGCATCCTGAAAGTCGACAGTATTTGGTTAGTGAGTTCACAGGTTTGAGCCGAACGCACTTGGTCTTGAAGCGGGCTAGCACCCCGCCGAAAATCGATTAAGAGATATGGTATTGATATCTGCCCTGAGCGAACAGGCAGACGAATGGGAATGAAGGTGCCACTCCAGCCGCACGTGCCGCAGCGTTGTCGAAATGACAAATTAAACAAGATCAACTCGCGACGATACAGGACCGTCACCTGAGAGTTCACCATCGGCAAGCCCTTGACGCGGGTTGTTACAGTAGATACACTGCGCGAGTCACGTCCGCAGAGATCTACGATCGGCTGAGGCCGGTGCGAGCCAGGTTCGGCAGTAACATTCTACGGAGGACGCATTCGCAACCAGTTTGATCAGGATTTCATATGGTGCGAATGTGTGATGATGAAGATACAGGGTGTATCATTTGCGAATTTTCCGTTGCGTCGCGAGCGTCCACTATAACTTGATAGAGCGAACAATGCGAGATCGAGTAGTTTGAAAGGGGACAGGAAGCCCAGAACCGCATCCAGGAGATCTAATTCGGATACTTTGCGCCACGTTGGAGGTGAAGAGACAGGAGCCAACTTACCACCGCCGTGGTGGTGCAACAACCTGATCGCTAATTGTTCCAATCTCCGTGAGGAGCGGGTACTGCATCCTTCAAGTGCGACGGTTCTCGGACAGACGGAACCATTTCAGCAGTCGAGCGATCCGGGTGAGCACGTGGCATCGCGAGCGCGAAAAATGGAGCCCGGCCTACCCAGACTCGGTGACGGGTTCTTCTTCACCGCATCAATCTCGCCAGTCAAGGGTTGGAGTTGTCATAGAATGAGGGACTATAGCGTAACCATCTTCTAGTCGCAAAAATGAACACGTCGCTAGCGCTGCGAAGTTCTGATTTGAGTAGGCTGAATGGAATTCAACCCCTACTTACTCATGTATGATCCGGCCGACGACCTTCCCGCGCCAGAGCTTCGAATCAGTCGGTTGATGATATCAATCGCAGGGTTGACGAGCGGACGGTAGGTTTGCTCGCACTTACGGGAAGGAATGGAGGGATCCTTCGGCCCGCAGAACCCAGAAGGCCGAACCATAATGCAAGTTTCGCACCTGACAAGGTACCCGTGTGCTTACCACGGATTCCCAGAAAGTCATCTTGAAAGGATGGTACGGTGCCATCCAGACGTTGGCAAAACTGGCAAGCTCCATTCATGACTAAGCGAATCAACCGCGAACATTACTCACTCCATTACGGTTGGTTGGTTCTGGTACTGACCACACGGTCCACACCCGCGGAATACAACCCGGCCAACGGTCCCCTTTCTTCTCGTGGTGCGTCCTTACTTCGGTGATTCCATACTGGACTAGTCCCAGCGGCCCAGCCTGAGCGCAGTGCCAACCTGAGGCTTGAGCGAAGCGACTCATGTTTTTTCCGCCGCGCTTGACCCTGCTGTCACTCTACGAAGTGCCTTCTGAAATGGATCACAATATTTGAGCGTCGCTCCGACGAAAAGAGGACCTGGCCAGTGATAATGTATGTTTCGTTAACTTTCTCGCGAGACAAATTGAGAAGCTCTGCCTACTACTAGACAACTCACCTGGCAGAACGCGAAGCGATATCAAGGTGGTTCGTAATTCGGCTCGGCAGCGGCCACAGTCGGCTCGGCTCAGCCAGCCAACCAAGGTTATATACATACTCGCTGTTACTTACCCGCCGCCCAATGTTACACGTGTAACGTCAGCGACGCTCTTTCCGAATCAGACACGGCATTCATTTCTGGGAACACTGGTGCGAATGTGACACTTTTCTGACAGCAGGCGGGCTTCCTGATTTCCACAGCTTCCTGGCGAGTTTTCTCAGCCAAGACTGCTTCATTCCTGATGAGGTTGTATGGTATTCGGAGGTCGCTCGCGCCAAACATTTCACGTGTAACGAAAGACGTCTTCTTCTCATGAGTGATGGCGTTCACTTCTGGTATTAGTGGTGAATGTCATGCGCTTCTCTGACAAGTTGACTGGTCATGTCTTTCCCAGGTTCACCGAGATTCCACCGCAAATTCTGTCGTCCCCGATCTGGGCTGTGCACTGCCGCTAAACGTTACACGTGTAACGTCGACGGCGTTCTCGTTATGGGACATGACTCATCTACCTTTGCTATTGGTGGTGAACACGACTCTTCTTTGCTCAGGCTGAGATCCCGCCATTTCCTCGTCATGCCCAATCCGGGCTATATTCACATCGTTCGGGGTTGCCCGACGTTACACGTGTAACGTCAACGACGCCCCCGTTGTCGGACATAGTATCTAGTTTTGGAGCCAATGGCGAATACGACGCCCTCTCCCTAAGGGCGGGCCAGTTGCATATTCCTCGGGCTTGCCGAGATTGTGCCACACACATATTTCCTTCTGGCTGACTCGATCAATGAGTCTATGCCCCGAATGGCCGCTTCCTCTTTTTTTCTCACTACCAGGACCAAGGCAGGGTCGTTCCCTCGTCGTTTCACACATATCACGGAAATGCTTGGGTTCAGACTCAGCATATGAAGAATATGAATATTGAAAGACGTCAAGTTTCTGGATCAGTTGCGATCCCGCTCGCCTTCCGGATGGTAGTTTATTCTGTCATCTCTTATCGTATACTTGATACATTGAGTCCGTCGTCTTTTTCAGTCGAATGTCCCTAGGTCACGACTGTGTATCAAGCATCCTGAATTTTGGCTTGACATACCGATGTCCTCGGAAATTGCCTCTCCTGTTCTCGTACCGATACGATTTATTTGGTGATAAAGTCAAATGTACCATTCAGAGCAGATCATCACTTCCACAGGGGACGAGTCAGTTATCATTGGCACCATCCACTACAGGCCAAGGTTCAGAGAGCCACAAGGAGCGAGCGTTTCACATAGCATGTAAGTACACATTTCAGGTGCCTCAACGATCATCATTATAGGATTAATTTACCATGTCCGTTCGGACGTGTAATGATAACGACGAGGGGCTCGCCGGACCTTGTAAGTTAACACACAAGTTACATGTTATCGTACCATTGTTTCGGTTCGTTAACACCCGATTTAGTACCATTGGTGGCCGAGGGAACATATCCGAAACAAGGGACCAAGCCATAAGTGGGAACTTTGCCGCCGAGGACAGAAGGTTGGAGATACATATGTCATTCACACTGGTTCCCAGTCAGATGAGGCCTAGAACGGCTTACCGCCACGGTCCAGCCAGTGTCGGATGCGGAAAAGGACATACACAGAGTGACTTCTAGTCTCATGTGCATGAACAGCAACCTGATGGTTGTCAAGTCGACGGATGGATCCGATGTGACTAACGGGTCAGAAGACTGTATCTTATCAGTAGCACTGCTGGAACGAGATTCTGGGGGACTAGTGCACCTTTGCAAAGTTCCGAACTTGCCCGCTACTTGCATGAATGATCGAGTCTAGAAGTGAAGTTTTGCTGGAGGCGTTGGGCGGTTGCAAGGCTGCCAGTGGAGTTTATTCTGTCCACAGCCTCTGAGAGACCGAGAGCGCTGAGTTGTGCCTAGGCTACGCGACTCGTTGGCAAGGGTTATTGTCAGTGTGCAACTAGCATGGTAAGCCTTCAGCTGATGAGTACCAATTGACATGGTTGCTTGGCAATACAGCACGATTATGCGACGACTGTTGTCCGGAACAGTGTCTAGACAACAAGATGACACACTTTGAAGCTCGACTAGCCTGGTTCGGGGAGGCGGAATAATAGCAGAACTTGGCCGGATCCTCTGGCCTCAGTGGTGCCAGGGGTCCTGGCGCAGTCATATCACCAACTCGGCCCGTGCTTGCCGTGCTCAGCCTACTTACTACGATGCGGCAAGCACTGAGAGTGTTTTAACAGCTTTACATACACAGGATTCACCGGACTTCGGAAATGATCGATCATGTTTGTCTCCACCGCTGTTTAACACAACAGTTGGATTCCTGGAAGCGGGGAGGCACGACGCCAGCGACACCAGCACGACAGTCGCCATTTTTGACGAACTCAGGTGTTGCACTGGCACCCACAGTTGAAGATGCTCGCCCACTAGTGACAGCCTGTCCCCACCTTCTCCATCCGTCCATGAAGGTGAGCTTCTCGCTTAGCACACTCCGGGGACCCGCCAGCTCCTGGGCCTCCATGATAACTAACCCGAATTATTGGAATCTGAATTCCGTAACGGCAAAGACGACGTTGACGGGTGGGCATACTCCGAACGTAGTTGACCCATTCATTGAAACAATACTTTTCCAGAATATCCTCGTCTGTCAAAAAAATGTGCCCACCAAATGCTCGCAACAGGGTACCTCTTCAACAGGAGCCAACTGGAGAAAGTTGCACAAGCGGGCAGAACGGGCGTTCGCGGATGCCATCCGTTTAGGTGATCTCACAAGCCTTGTGGCCAAGGCGATGCGCATTGCGCAGGTTTCCGTGGCGTCGACCTGAGTACAAGTGTGGATCCCAGTGGCATGGGACCGCGTTAGCGTGGGCAGACTCGTTTGAAGTTTAGGATCTCACCGGAGCTCAAGCATGGTTTGCATTTGTTTTCTCGAATGTATTTGCCGTGGGGGTCTCGTTCACCGATGAGTTGGCTGATGGAGCAGCCGCATTCAGTTTCTGCTGGACCAGCTATCTCGTTGTCTAGAACGCTCATCATCTGTGTCTTCCACGGCAGGACCAACCTATTCAGAATGGGAAACAAGCGATGGCACGTATTACTTCAGGCGAGGTCTACCTTGGGAAGCACTACTAACCAGTGGTGGAATCTAGTAGACCCTGCGTCGAAGCTTGTGCTAGTTTCTTCACAGATATTTCGAACGGTCCTTGTCTATTCGACAATGGCTTGTGCGTTGCCCATGAAATGTTTCGTTATTACAAGCCTCTCCAGGTCCTCTTCCACACAACCGGTAGTCGAATGAGTACGTCTCAGCGTCATAGAAACTGTTGGCTTTCCTGTGACCGACCCATCATTTGATACTCATCTTGGATGACTCTGAATCAATCTTTTCATGAGTCTGAACAAAGCAGAGCGACTCCGTATTCTCGGTACCCTCGATACTTTCATTTCGTCAGACGAAGTCAATCTCAGAGCCCAGAGTGACTTCGGATGCTCCGAGGCAACACCGGCATTCTGACAGACAAACGGTGTCTCGAGGATATCCATAAGTCGCAGAGCTTGCTCTGGAGAGAATATAACGCCTGTGTGACCCGCCCCATCGGAGAGTCAGAGAGTATGGCTTTGATATGTTCCTCTTTTCCAAATCGACGATTAAGTAAACCACTGGCAATATAGATTTCTGGCAAAATAATGGCCTGGATCCATAGATGTCGGTCAGCAATGTGAGGTGGGCTGCATATCCAAATCCAAAATCGAAGCATTGCGTACCAGTGGCTCACAGATGCGGCTGAATGGAGAACGAAACTTCCATTCTCTTGATCAACATAAAGATATCTGTTGGGTTACTGAATTACGTGATCGCAGTTTATGTAGCCTGAGCGTGAACTTCGTGTGAGAGGACTCTGGCGAGAATCAGACGAGATGGTTGTGGGGCGAAGCTGGCTTCATCCCCTCTGTTGTGTTATCATACTATCTGTCGAGGATGCGGCCAGTAAATCAATTGACGCATGTATTGATTACACTAGCAGTTGATATAAATAGAAATGTCAGGAGGGTCACGTGTAGCTTGTCATTGTTTGGTCTAATTATTAATAGTAATCGACTTCTAAGTTCCAACACATAACATCCACGGTCAGTCTGAAGTTAGCGTTCGAAACAAAACTCTCACTATGAGCCCGTGCTGTAACAAAGCCTCCGTAGACGAGTCGGCATTCCTGATCGACATCGTGAACGAAACATACAGCAAGCAAGCAAGGGAAGGTGCCGATAGAACCTGTACGTAAACCGTTCCGAATGCCCAGTGGGCGTTTGTCAAAGTTGCGTTGGCTATCGAGCTCATGATCCCTGCTGCTAGATGCAGAACGTGTCGCCACCGTGTTCGGATACACTGCGGAGGAACTGCGCTCGGTCCCAGCTGGCGCGCATATGGGACTATCCTGCGGAAATCTTGTTGCGAGGGCGTCGATAAAGGAGGTAAAGATTCTATCTCAGTCGTCGTTACTGCCAATGTATCACTCCCACAGGGAGAGACGATCGTCGATCTCGGCTCTGGCGGGGGCATCGACGTCTTTCTCGCCGCCGCCAAAGTGGGTCCCACCGGACAAGTTGTCGGGATAGATAACTCGGACGTGAGTTTCTCTCGAGAACCTCAAACTTTGAATCACGCGATTGACTCGGCGATTGAAACGAACCGTATGTATAGGACATGATCTCTCGGGCTCGTCGCAACGCGACGGCCAAGGCCCTCAAGCCGCCTCACGTAGCATTCGTCAAGGCCTCTTTGGCGGGGGACCTACCAATCGAGAGCAGCTCTGTGGATTGCGTACTGTCTAACTGTGCGATCAACTTGTTACCGCTGGAGGGCAAACGTAAGGTGTTGAAGGAAGTGTACAGGGTTCTCAAACCCGGAGGAAGAGTCAGCCTTAACGACGTACGGTCAACTATACGTTCTATAAAATTCTGACTCGGGTACGAGTTGCTTCACATCTCGAACAACAGATCATAGCCAGCAAACCTTATCCCGATTCCTTGCGGTCTAACATGGCTGCACACGTCGGTTGTATCTCTGGTGCAATGCTTCTTCATGAGTACCAAGCACTCATGAAGGATGCAGGGTTTACAGGTGGGTCGGTGCATCATAATTCGAGGACGCAATGTCATCTACATTCATTCATTCATGTCCGCAGACTTTATATTCACAGAAACTCCGAGCGACCTGAATGTCTACCTGAATGGAGATGGCTCGACTGAATGCTGTGGGACGATCAGTTTGGCGACGTCTGGACTTGCTGACATTGGAGATCTGAATCAATGGGCCAGTGAGCACCAGTGTACTATGTAATGTTGGCCATGTTGACCAACGATCTTTGAAGAGTCGTTCCAGATCTATGCTGCTAAGAGCGATAACGTCGACATCACTAACATCCCCGATTCAGTGCCACAATCTGCTCTGAAGAGTTGGTGGGATGCGTATCCGATCCCAGCATCATCCCCGGACAGCCTGGAGTGTACAGAAGTTGCGGATCTCATCAGGAATTCTGAGCTAGGCGAAAAGGATTTCGTCGTAGTTGACGTAAGGAGAAACGACCATGCAGTGAGTGTTCCTGCAGGCGTTTCGATCATTCGTCATCGTGGGGTTCTGCTTTCAAAATGGTAACGAAGACAATCTAATGCAGGGAGGTCACGTCCGTGGAAGTGTTCAGCAGCCGGCCCAAACTTTCTACGACGACTTACCCGAGTTTTATGAGGCGCACAAGGAGACGAAGCAGGTGATATTCTATTGTGGGAGCTCGAACGGTCGAGGGCCGCGGTGCGCCAAATGGTACTCTTCATTGTTCTGTTCGCGTTGAAGAATGTGCATTGATGACCTTTGATTGACCGGTGCGTTTTCAGGTACCAGGATTACTTGGATCAGCAAAGGAACTCAGAGTCGAAGGCGTTTGTGATGTCAGGCGGTGCGAAGAAGTGGGTGTCTACGTACAAGGAACAGGAATCTTTGGTGGCGTTCGACTGAGAATTCGAAGGAAATGCCCAAGCTGTCTGTATAATTTGTTCGATGTGTTGCAATCTGAGCGGAAGAGAGGAAACAGCTGCGTCTTTCATTCGTGCATACACGTGCATGCGGCCTGAGAGCGGTCCCGTGCGTGTCTACGACAGACATGGTTGCATGTACTCTCGAGGACGACTTTGACTCAACGTTGCGGAAAGGACGGTAAAGTTCCCACCGAGGAATGTGCCGCAGCCTGACCCCGTTGGTCATGACACGCTTGTGTTCTTGGTGAAGTGCGATGACACCTGTGGCCGCGCCACTGTGCCATGCGAGTACATGCGGCGGATGTCAATCACCCACTATACCGCTACTACCATTACGAGCGGACGAACCATGCGACAAAAACAGCCGAGATTTCATGGAAGCCTTGCATGAGTCGGGTTAAGGAGAACTAGCGGGACCAATGACGGGATTGGGAATGGTTCGTCGTCCGAAGCTGAATTCATCGATTGTCATCCGACGCCGGGTGCTGAAGCAACGTGGAGGGAAAATATTTGCCGTACTTATTCTCCGCGGGCGCGGGAGCGCACCCAGTGGGCCGAGCCGCTGGGATCTGGATTCTAAATAATGCGAAATGGCGACGGCACTGTAATGGAAGCGGTCGGGTTTGGAGCCACCGAGTCATTTTCGAAAATGTGAGGTTCGGGGCCAGACCTGAAGAAAAAGAATTTACTAATTGTCCGTTCGTTTTATCGGACGGCCTGAGCGGCGGTGTGCATGCAGCCGAATCCTCGGTCAGAGACTCGATGTGTGACTCACCGCCTCTGAGCACGGACGATTACGGAGCCCCAACTACCCTGATTGCTTGGTTGGGATCTGGATCGTCCGAGGTGAGTTAGCGTGTGGAGGGCTCGACCCTTTGAACGGGGTATTGCAGTTACTAGTACTGTACGGTATGTTTCTACCGTGATGCGGCTTGCGACGCGAACCAACCGAGTAAGGGTGCGCCATGATCGCGGCACTCCCTGGTTTGCAGAGCACCGTGGTGGCTGACAACGTTGCGCCGGTTGAGGAGGGCCTGGAGGCGGGCACACTGAATGGAGCAAATTAACTCCCAAACGTCGGGCGAGGCCAACCACGAGGCGTCCTCGAGGCCGCTCCATGAGTCAAGTTGCAATGTGAAGGACCGACGTTAGCCTTGTTGTAGTAACTGATTACAGCAATCGTCGGTTTTGCCGACGGCGGACCGGACCACGCTGTTATCGCATTTTTGCGTTCTTTTTTCAAAAATGTTTTGTCTGATTCTCAGTTGGTGGAATTTCAACAGGCAATGACGTTGATTTGACTGAAGCGAGGGAAATATCCGCACCTCTGGTCGAGATTAGTTTTTATTGCCGACAAATTCTGGGTAAGCCCGGCTGTTGAGTTAGTCAAAAAGGCGGTCATAGTGGGTGGGAATTGACCAGACCCAGAAAGCTCGACTCTTCCATTCCGTTGTCGCACTTGCCAAAGAGAGAATAAAGCACTACTCCTCCTCGGTCGACCTGCTGACTTGATTCTAGACGCTCTAACACCGTTTCGTGCGTACCTTCCTTCATCGCTTTCCCATCCTGATACATTGACTCATCTGGTCCTCTGCAGCAACAACACTCTACTTTTATCCTTTGATCAATCGATACTCACAATGCCCGCGATCCGCGAACATGACCTCCCTCCGTGCGACTTGGACGACGACGGTGCGCCCTTTTTCCTCGCCTGATTCTCGTCGAAGTGAAACTTATCATCACCATCAGACGGGATGCCTGCTCTCGTTGACAACCCGAATCCATCGATGACGTTTACCTTCTTCACCGACATGACACCCATCACTGCCCTGAGCGCGGATCCCACCGTCCCGTTTGAAACCGTCTGGGAGAACCAAGTTCCGACGTCTGCCACTCTCTTCGAGTTCGCCGAACTACCCGAGGCGGCCAATTTCACGACGTTGCAAGCACCCGCTGCCGACCGCGCGGGACACGGCAAGAAGCGAGACGCCTCGTACATCCCACGCCCGCCCAACGCCTTCATCCTCTTCAGATCGTCTTTCATCCGCAGCCAACAAGTCCCGGAGAAGGTGGAAGGAAACCATAGCACACTCTCCAAGATCATCGGTAAGTCATTTTGGGCCTTGTCATTCTGGCAAATGTAATGGCATTCGTGACGGTGTATTACAGGCAAGTACTGGAAGACGCTTCCTCGCGAAGAGAGGGAGGTATGGGAGGCGAAAGCCCTGGTCGCACAGGCGGAACACAGAAAGCGATACCCCGACTGGCGTTTCAGACCCGGAGCGAACGCGCTCGCCAAAATCAAGGTCAAGGACGGACCCCAGGCCCCCAACAATAGAAAACGAACAAGTCAGGCTGGACGAAAAGTCAAAGGAGATCCTGCAGGCAAGAAAGCGAAAAGCGGCGACGAAAGATGCACCATCATCGCCGATCTCCTAATGGAAGGGAAGACAGGGATGGATCTAGAGAACGCGGTGAGGCGATGGGAGGACACTGCTGGTAGAGGTGGTGGCGCCTGCAAGGACCGAACGAGGACCGGGAAGGAGGACGGAGATGAACATGGGGAAGTGGCGTTGGCAAACGAAGTCGAGACTCACGAAATGGTCGTTTCCAGCGCTCGCCCCGAAGCTCTCGATCCAATGAACGACCCAGGGTCCACTCGAGCGAATAGATGCGATGGTTGTACCCTGCCTCAGACCCGTGCTCTCACTCCAGACGCCTCTCGCGGCGACCGTTTTCGGATCCCGCTCACGGGCATGTTCAAACGTTCGTTGTCTGCTCCGGCGGGTCAATCCACTCCAGACCAGGTATCCTCTCACCATCGTCAGAGCTCGCTTGACAGCGTCTTCGCCAACGTCTCGTACGACATCTCGGAGTCTCAACATGCTCCATCGCTCGGTGCTGAGCAAACAGAAGACCTGGCTAATGCCGTATCGGCGGATGCCATCGGATGTCTGTCCCCCCTGGTTCTTCCGTCCATTCTTAGGGAAGGCGTACCGGCGCGTTGGAACGACGTGAGTAAACTGATCACATATCGGTTATCAACATTTATATGCCAAGCACGTAATTATTACAGCCGTACAATCTCCTTGAGACATCGATAGGACTGCCGCCCTCAACTACCGACTGTACGGGGTTGACATACGCCCTCCACATCCCCTCCTCGCCCGTTTCGCCCGTCGAGGACCAATCGTTTGCGGGATACGACTTTTGCTCGGCGGCGAACGCGGCAGATTTTGACAAAGCCTTACCACCCGCGTATACCCGAGTCGCGCACAACGCGTATCAGTGCACGCCGAAAAGCTGGGCTGACTGCGGCATCGTGCACCACGATGAGCAGATGATGCCCATCTTTGTCAACCAATACGCAGGTACGGCGAACGTATATGATTGGTGCGCCCCGCACTACTCCACGTACACGACGGTGGACGAGGACGTGACTCACACTTCGTTCCACCACAACTACCCTGGCAACAGCGGCGACCAGTTTAGCGATTACTTGCGTTTTCAGAACGCGGAATGCATTCCTGCCGTGGCATACTGATAACCCAAAGGTAAAAAGAAAATCAGAATCGATCTTTCTTCGAGCGACTCGACTTTGTATTAGGGATGTGTTACCCATTACCTTTTTTTTTTTTTTTTTTTTTTTGCTTTTTCACGCTAGATTGATACCGCGATCCGATGGTCCGTGTACCCCCATCTATGTTACCCTCACCCTGCACCTATGCTGTCTCACTGTCTCAAGCACTTGTCTCACTCTCACGATGTTGTTCGGTTTGCCGATGTCTGGCGTTTACTATGTGTTCCAACTGCTCCACCCGTTTTGTGTTGTATGCGTATCTTTTTCACAATGAAGAGTTGTAAGATAGCCTGTTGTTTTGATGTCTTTTTTCTCCTTCGGTTCGACCATCGAAACATGCGCAGTGCTGAAATGTGAATTTGTACTGTGTTGACGTTTATGGCCGTGAGAGGATGTGTCGATCGGCCACTGCTAGCATACTTACAACCATCCTCCCATTGACCAAATCGTCTTTTCGACTCAGCCGAGCGTGCTCGGGTTCTCATGATTTCCTAATGTCTAGTTGTTTCTCGGCGTTACGGTCGGGTCGCTACAATTCGCTCAAGTCCTCGGCAATTACCTGTTATACTGGCAGGCTAAGAGCGCTGAATGGATCATTTTGTACAATATTGCGAAGGGAAAGCTGGCGAAAGGTAACACAGTAATATCAACGTGGAGATCTCGTCGAGCTGTCCTGGTATTACCGAATATTGTTGAGTTCTTTTTTATCCTAATAGTCACGGAGCTCTCGATTGATATATTTCTAAGGGAGGGGATCGGAGAGCTTCGGCCCACGGTGTTGGTGATCGAATTCACATCTTATTCCACTGGTGGCTGCTCTCGGTACCATGGGAGTAACTCCACTGCTCTGTATGGCGTGCACTCTAGCAGGCGGCCTTTCCGCTGGAACTTGGCTCTTAGTTGTGCAGTTCCGTTTACTTTATGTAATATGGGCGACGCACTCGTTGAGCATTAATCCTCGCACTAGGAAGTTCCAGTAACTGACTAGTACTGCGTGCTACTGTGAGTTTTACATCCACAGACCTTTGATCACTGAACTCGATGAGCATTCAAATTCTTCAAATTCTCGCACGACGTCCGTACCGTGCACGGTACGTATCACGCTCCGCTTTGGGAAAGAACTGAAAATGGAAATGTTTTTTTCAGCGTCTACCAGCCGAGCTTTCGGAGACACCAGTACTGATCCGAGCCCACTGCGACATCGATCCCTAACGTGTCTGTTACGGGAAGACGAAGAGAGTTGTAGGAGAATGTTGAGCCGGGAACCCTGCCCTTGCAGTTCTCATCGACGGGATTCCTACTATCTGACATGCAGCTTGTCGACCAAGTACTAGGAGCTCAAGTTTACCGAAAGGGCCGAGGATCGATGGTCACGATGACGTGCCGTGTGTGCGTTACTTGCGTCATAATAAACCCTACTACGCGACAGCGTTGATTACTTGGCAATCCCTTCCACCCGGTCACACCGTGCCCAAGTTAACCGAGTTAGCGCCCATGTGATGTCGGAGAATGGGAGAAGCATACTTGAGATTCGATTCGGGATGTATAATTACTCGAGCTCCCAGATCTGGATGGATTGACACAGGAATCTTCGTGGGTCCATCAACGCAAATCCGGGGCAGTGAAATTTGAATGGTTTCGAAAACACATTGGGATCTTAATTTATGGGTGTTCTGCGGCAACGCTCGTACATTTGTGATAGTAAGTATCTCTACCTGTTGTCGTCAATTTTGGACGCTGAGCCCGTTTAGATGGGGTCAGCTCAGAAATCTGGTTAGAGCGCATGGCTTCGCGGGTATCCTGAGTACACAAACGCGATGCCTCGCAGCGTGATTGGGAGGATTGAAGGCTCCATCCTGTCCTCGAGGGTAATTGGCATCTCGAGAGATGTCAGGAATTCCACTGGCAGCGTCGACGGTGACCTGTTGACACATGAGATGTTACATGTACCAGGTAAACAAATCATCAAATGTCGACGATCTGATGCATTGTAGCGTGTTTTATGCATTTTCTCAAAACATTCGGATTGCCTTTCAGGTCCGCACGCTAACGTCCATGGCGTTGACACCAATTCCAGCCCTCATGGGCCAACATGCAGCCCTACAAGGCCAACGAGAAGGGTAAACAGTTTATATGCGGTCGGGAGAGAACTCACAAAGCAGCATTTTGGTTGGCCGAATGTCGGTGTGGATGTGGCAGCCTGGTGGATGTTCATCATAAGTTAGGAAAAAGACTCCACTGAAAGCAGATACTGCCTACCTAGAGACGTTCCTTCATATCAAATCGACTGAGGGACTCGGATGCTCAGAATGAAACGAACGGGAATGCTTCATTTTACTGAGAGATATCTGTCTCTCTACCGGGCCTGTCGTGTTATTTGACCCATCTCTTTGAGCCCTACTAGGGTCACTTTCATTTCTATGGTTGACAGATTGCAATTGTGTCGGTCGAAAGCGCATGCCTAATAGCCAACGAAACAGGTCGCACATGCGGCGGATCGAGAAGGCCCACCGTCCTCGATGTGCAGCGAAGAACGAACCCATCTGACGGCTTTGGGAGGATCAACCCAGTGCAAGAGAAAGAGCAAAGCCGAGTACTTATTCCGAGGCAGCAGTCATCGGTCCGGCCGGGCCCGGGAAGGAGTATACACTGCCATGACTGTGGCATGAGTCATTAATCATTAATCATGATTGGAACGTTGAATGTTGCACGACGTGCCTGGTGGACCAGGCCCCAGGCCCGGCGTTGGAATGCAGACATCCAGAACAGCGGCAGTGGTCAGGGGTACACATCGAGTCGCACACACGGCACTTGTCAGTCAGTGACTACACACCTTTCAGGGTGGACGACGCCGATGATGATCCAGGTATGGAGTGTTGCCGGAGGCTCACAGAAGAGCAGAAAGAAAGGTCATCCAAGGTGTGTTTCCCAGAGGACATCATAGCTGTGGATAAACTTCTAAGTCGAAGCTTCCAGTGAACGAGTGTTTTTTGAATTCTCTTGGGCGTGTCATCGGTTCCGAGGCTCTTTAGTGATGTGATCAAGATTTTCCACTCACTGCTATGTCGGCGTAACATTACGGGAAAGCTTTTCGATTCGCGGCCTTCGTTACCTGTCTTTGGGGTGCTTGCGCTCGAATGACGGCGCCACGTCCGAGTCACATCACAGGAACAGCTCGGGTGCTGGCGAGAACTTCACATCAAAGTGAATTTGAATGAAGAAGAAAAGGAGCGATTTGTAACCGTTGACATATGGACTCTTGATCGGCAGTGGCAACGCATGGACAGGTCCGCTGAGGGATTTGGACAGGACCTCCCTTACATGATAACTACGTTCGCACGCCGGGACAATCAAACAGTGGGACTGATCATGCCACATGGACGATTAGACTCGACTGTCAGATTTCCAACGGCGACTCGTGCAACTGCGTGAGTCACGGGCTGCTTCCCAACCATTCGACATACACTGTCTATGTGGTTTGGTGTCAACCAGGTACGGATTGTGGAACAGGTCAAGACAAGACTCATCTTGAATCTTGATGGTCAAAGCGGCAAATCCCGTTAAGCTTGATGCAACCAGTGGAAGCGTTTCTCTTCTGGCCGCTGGAATCAGTAGAAAGGAAAGCACCTACACTGCTCCAGCCTCAAAGTTGTTGGAATCCACGGTCCATGGGATTGCGCAAGGATGACAACTTGATTGCCTCCTGCGACTAGGCTGTTTATTTTTATGTCTTTTAGAAGATCCTGTTTGTTCGGCACTGACCCAGCGCTCGTCTATGATGGGGGATCAGCAACTGTATTAGTTCCCAAGTTCCAACTACAAGGCTCCGGCAGTTCTTCATCGCGGGTCAGATCTCGAATTCTGGTCTCCCTTGCTAATTATACCACGTCCCTCTCCCAGAGTGCCTAGTTCTATGTCTAGCACAACGTCTCCAGCGCAATCTCTGCGCCGTGAAAAACTATAATTTGTTGCATGCCAACCAGGACACACTGCCACAGGAAACATTTCCTGAATCCATACTATTTTCCTCCTAGTTATGCAGCATTACTCACCCCTCACCCCGGAATTGGACCTCTGGAATATTTTGAAGTTGACATGCGGCTGTGGGTGTTAGCCGACTGGAGCAAACTCTCCGGTTCGGAAGCAGCTTGTGATACTGATATAAAAGGCAAATTGTGGCGCCGGAAGTGAGAGTCATGTGATCTACTTATCCGGTCGGAGTTGCCAAATCTAGAGTTGGTGTTGTACGCGTTTCGAATCAAGCCGGTGGGTGGGTTGAAGCCGGGGATAGCAAATCAGACTTGCCTGGGTATGGAAGCCTCGCCCGCGTACCGGCCCATTGGCTTCTATTGCCTGCGCGTGCCGTCCCCTTCGATAGATGGGCCTTACATCTTATCAGGACCCTGAAATTACCGTGTACGTGACTCGTTACATATAAATCCTTCCTACTTACCCATAATACCTCCCTCTCTTCGCTTCGTGTCCCCTCCCCCCGCTGATACGCTCTCATCCTTCCCTGGCACCGTCATACCTCCAACCATGCCCGCAGAGCGATTCCGGCAAGCGAAGTGTAATGTCCTTGACGGTGCGTTTCCGCTGACTATCCTTGCCTCGTGTACCGGCCAAATGACGTTTTGTAGGCGCTCAGTTCTCCTGGGCCGTCACAGTCGAGCCTCGTTCCCCCCCAAGCGTCGCCTTCGCGCCTAATCTGACCCCCGTGACTTTCAATGACCCTCACTTAAGCGCAGAGCCGAGCTTCGAACCCATCCTCTTCCCTTCCCCCGGTGCCGAAAGCTCCCCGCGCCGTTCGCCGCATGGCAAAAAACGCGGGGAACATCACATACCGCGCCCACCGAACGCGTTTATCTTGTTCCGATCTTCCTTCATTAAAAGCCAACATGTCTCTACCGAGGTCGAGACCAATCACAGCACGTTATCCAAGATCATTGGTCTCACGTGGCAGAACATGCCCCACGACGAGCGCCAAGTTTGGCACGCCAAAGCAAAGAAGGCGTTAGAGGAGCACAAGCAGAGATGGCCGCAGTATGCCTTTCGACCGTCCCATTCCAAGTCCAAGGGGGGGACAGAGAAACGAAAGGTCCGAGAAGTCGAGCCAAAGGACTTGAAGCGCTGCGCCAAGATAGCAGAACTCCTAGTTGAAGGCAAAAAGGGCACAGAACTCGATGCCGCCATCCAGGAGTTCGATCGGACCCATGTCCCCGAAATTGTCACTCGGTTCGAAACGCCCATCACAGCCGGTTCCTACCGTAGATCGTCCTCAGCACCAGTCGATGACTCCAAGCTTGAGAAACCGATAAATTCTTCATCCTTGCGTCGCGTACGGTCAGTCAGCAGCCAACCCCGAGCGAGACCTGCCGCGGAACCAAAGGTACCCGTACCACTGGCCTCTTCGCGCAGCTGCCCCGATCTTTCTGGTTTACATTCGTTTGTTCCTGAATGCCCGTTCTCTACAAGATCACAACCTTCATTTGTGAGTGTCTATGGTCGAGCGCGGGCTTCCCGTTAACCAGTGTGCCTAGGACCTCGACCCCTTCGCGTTTGATGTTGCATTCGGGGATTCAATATTACCAACGAGCACCAGTCTTGGCAGCTATCCTGTTGCAGATAGCCGAGTTCAAACACCTACGTTATGTCTCGATATAGGGTATTGTGGCGATTGGACGCCCGCCTCATCCCCGTTCTCAAGTCTACCTGCGACACCACAAGCGCTGTCTCCATCCCCTGTCTTGGAATGTGCGCTGGACTCCGAGGATCCCTTCTTATTAAATCCATTCTCTGCCGTGTCGGATCAACTCCAGCCATGTGGTCAAGAATATTCAGCTGGACTGCTATTTTTTGATCATGAGAGCTCATCGCTTGACCCCCAGCACTCTTCGTTCGTACAACCGGATTTCGAATCGGTGTATCTCAAGGATCCGTTTTCGTTTGGTTGCCCGGAAAAATCAATGCCTGATGGAATGGGTACCGATCTGTCGATGTCGGCTTTTTTGACCTCGTTGGCCGCGTATTGACCCGCCACCCCGACTTCGGAGACGTTTGTCCGATACATGAAAACATGGGATACTTTTTCCCCGGCATTTCCACGGATCCAATTTTTTTTCTTCGGTCCGCTCATCGCCCGCCCGCACACGCGTTTTTTCATAGGTGTATTTTACTCGACCCTTTTCCTACCTTGTACCTCAAACACGGAACTCCCGGCTGTACCTGTCTGTAACATCTCACCATTTCTGCCATTATCGCTCGGGTATTAGGCTCCAGAGATGCCTGTGCCCGGATCACCGCGCATACATTGACACGACACGCTCCACCACTTCGTTCATTTTTTATTTCAGAACATTTGATGATACCTCTCTGTTCTTGGGCTTGTATATAGTTATATCTAACTAGTTATCTGTAGACATAGTTTTACCGCCCACCTCCACTCCACATCCTTTACTCTCCCTTCACTCTCCGTTCCCGATTTCCCACGACGTCACGCTACACCTGTCTTTGGCAGCCTCTCCCTTTTCTTTGTTTTGGGTTTGGTATGAGTACAAGCAGTCGATGACGAGTATCATGTATGTAAGAATCTTGAGACACTCAAAGCGAAATAGGAAGTACCCTCATTGTTCTGGTATTTCCCCGCCCGCACCCGGATGAACACGAGGCAATAATTATCCTTGTTCGAAGACTAATATACTAGATGGAGTACACGTCATTCGCGCTTTCGTTGCATCTTTTGCGTCTTTGTTTTACGCAATGTGGGCAGAGAGCTTGGAGAATGTCGTCGTGCTTACTGCCAATGTGTTCGCGCCCGACCGCCCGAGGTTTGAATCGAACCAGCTCGGACTCTGCTGGTCGAATGGGGTAATCCACCTGCTGCATGCTCTTTTGGCAAAATGCAAGGTTCAGGCAGAACGCACGTGCAAGTTTAGAGTTTTTTTTCCATGTGCTCCCTCGTCTCGTCTGCAACTGGTTTATCGTGTCGTCACGCCACATTTTATATATATTTATATTAGATCTCATTAGATTTCATATCTACCTGCATTCTTGAAACTGAATTGGCGGAGGACATAATGTCATGGTGAGAAACCGATCTCAGAGACGGAGGCAGTCTAAGAGAATCTGAGAGCGAGAGACTCTGACAGAGGATGAAAAAAAGGACGTCAGAACGACGTCATCCATCATTATCATGCGGCATGGCTGAAAGCGCTCCATGATGGCCGATTTCCACGCCCATTGTTGCATCGACCGACTCACCGGTGGAAATAAGAGACAGAGGCCGAGCCGCCGCGGGGTCCGCTCACTGTGGATGGGATGCGGCATTGGCTGTAGTATAGGGTTTGGGCGTACAGTGATATCGATGCGACCATGGGCCGCATCAGCAATGTTGTATGAATGAGTATCCAACTTGGAGCTCAAGGTTCTACTAACCGCTTCCCGTCGCTGCCCGTTATAGGACTTTCGTTCACAATGCACACCAACCCATCTCGTCGGCCGCCGGAGGAACCAGTAGTTCAGCAGACGAATGGTTCGAGTTCCCCCTTCCCCAAAAAGAGGATTTAAAGGGAAATAAACCACCGCCTTCTACATCATGCCGCATCATCTGAATCAAGATTACTCAACTTTCTCTGTTCGCCGAGGGGATGAAAGAGATGAGTAAACAAGACAAAACAGGTCCCATGACCATCAATCCCTTGTTCCACCTCGTGTGCGCGCGAAGTTGAGTAATTCCACTTTGTTGTGAAACGTGTACTTATGTAAACCAGAAAAGAAGATTGATCCTTACCTCCAGGCTCTATGTGGGGGAAAGTCTGGGCCTGAGGGAGAAGGGGCCATCGGTGTTCTGCATATGACCCGCATGACACATGATATTGCGTTCGTAGGGCGGCGGTCGAGATAACGCGATCATCTTGATGATAACACCGAGTTTTTCGTTGGGGACTCAGGGTAATTCCGCACGGCAACCCCAGACAGCGATAAACGACAGTTCAAATCTGCTCAGATCCGACGGATAGCAAGTCTGTCTTCGCCCACGGGAATACATATAGAAGTTATCTCGTCCACGGACCTGGACCGTTTCGTCATACCACTTCGTACGTCATCGTCATGGGACCCAAAGAAATTCTTCGTTCTCTTCTGCGATCCTGCCGCATCAGCGTGGGTGCGTAGAAAGTCAAAAGAAATCACCGCCGCAGTACCGCCTTCGCCTTATCCGTCACTCAAGTACTCACTTGCCAACTTCCCACTGCCAAACTTCCCCAACTTACGTTGACGAAGTGTAAGTTCCATCAACGAAGCAAGCCACTAGTTTGCGTCAGTGGGCGCACCAAAAACAAGCTTCTGTGTACTGCCAGGAAGGGACTGGAGGACTGGACTGAACGTGAATGTATTTGAACACCGACACAGAGCGCGTCAGTATTGAAGTTCCCGCGCCGAGCGCGGACGGGACGGATCATATCACGGATTGGGATGATGGATTTACCCACCGGGCATTGCAAGGCGAGAGTGTGTTGGTCACTATAGCTAGTAGCCATCCCCGTTTCTCAGCCTGAGCTGAGGCCCAAACTCTGAGTCTCGGAAGCAGATAGCCGAGATGTTTGATTTACAGGGCCCAGGAACTACCAGCTAGCAAGTCAGGAGTCGGCGAGATGTGCGACATCGAAACTCGAGTCGGTCATTCTTATCCCGGATCGAGATCGTCTACTGATGGAAACGATCATGATATACGTTCAAAATTATACTTGAGAATGCATGCAACGCTGTTCGCCCTCAGCTACTGCATCAACGAACGAGGCCCTGCTAGCATATCTCGTGCAAAGAAATGTCGCATAGCCCGAGTAGAGTTCTTTTGACTGGGTTTTATTCCCTGACACGAGCGATTGATATCACCTGTCACGGCGCATGCTTTTGTCATGATAGCGGGCATGACAGCTGGAAGACGTTTATTGGTTAGTAGTTCCATCCTATGATATACGTTATTTCTCGCTGACCTTTCCCTACTCGAATTAGCACTGCGGTGCGTGTGGAACATCGCACACGTTCTCTTGGATCCGGGTTTAGGTGCGTTCCTTTTTTTTTTTTTTTCAAATATTGATAGGCTGCGCGTCACTTGATCAACCAAGAGGAATCATCCGTAGGTGATTGCACCAAATTGGCCGTTCCAAGGACAACCTGCCGGGCAGATACACCATTCCAAGTGCGTTCAGGACGTCGGAGAGCTCGGCAGGCGGAGAGGTAGTATTCGAGCTAAGGCATCAGGATCGGGGTTCAACGAGGGGCGAAGCGGCTCGAGTGAGATGCCTCTCAAGAAACCGAAAACTAGACATACCGGCGGTCAGGAAAGAGGATAGTGGATTCTTCGCCCCTCAGGCGGTCTGGGGTCCTGAAACCGGAGGCTCTCCGGTGAAGATAGTGACTCGACGTGTTTGGCACGGAATGATTCTAAACACTCGCTCGATTATTTGAAGCTTCTCGTAAGCGCCTCGGGCGTCAGCGGGCCGTTACTGAGGTCGCAGGACAGACCAAATGTCACTTTCAATATTATCTCCGGTTGTAACACGAAATATCATACCGAGCATTTACCACGCAGAAAAATCAGATGCGCCTCACCATCACCCTCCAGTGGAAAGTATTCCAGAGGTCCGGACTATGGCACAGGGAGAGGTCGAATACGACGAACAGCAAAATATATCCAGCAGTACAGCTGCACCACTAGGGCGGGCTTCATCCGTGGAGATTTCTAGAGATTTTTGGTGCGTGTTGGGATGTCCGTGTGTCCATTCAAAGTAATAGGGCAAGGGACGAGGTGAACATCCCCATTCCCTTATCCTCAGTATCTGCGAAAGCTTTGCGGAATCGTCTCGCCAGGTATGCGAGATCTGGAAGCATAAGGTATTGCCGTTCATGGTCTACAATCCGATTGATGACAATCAATCCATGGAATCTGAGGAGACACGCACCACAACCTCATTCATTTTAATGGGAATGACACATTGAAACAGAGCCAATGAGCACCTCGGGTGGCAAGGGAGTTCTTTATGAGCCTAGCCTGACATTCGACGACTCCAGAGTCGGAGATCGTTAACTCCAGTGTGTACTTATAACCTCGAACAATCAAAGGAATGAGTTGTCATCAATGTAATGAGACAGCCAATGAAGATAATTCGGAAGTGTTCATTTGAGAGGTAAGGAACCTGATTGAGTTCGCGACGGCCGGCGTGCTCATCTTCACTTTGTATCTCTTGGATGTCATGGCTTGCACCAACCTGAGCGAAGCAGAGCTTTACAGCATTGGCACCGCATGCGTTTTGTTTACCGGCCTTTTCACAGTCGACTCCTTCGGCGTGGGAAACGGAAGTAGACGCGTACTAGATGCAAGGCCATGGAGAACTCATGATCGTGTAATATTCGCTGAGCTGAGCATTATTTGGGCAGGTGTAATAGCCTTTGAAGTTTGGAGTTCCGTCTTCGCCTTAGAAACAGTGACTTCACGAGAAGGTTCAATTCAAACAGAAAACGCGACGCACCGCAACAACCAAGTGACCACAATCACATAGAAGCCTGTTTACTCAGTAGGCTCCTTCACGGTTTCTGCTTGGGTACTGGGCTTCGAAGCACCTGGGTTTAGGTCTCGCGAGACGGAAGTCATGGTAGCGTTGACCCGCTTCTATCCGGGGTGTGCCTTTTTAGGTTTGCTCAGCCAACTGGATACTCCGAGAACGAGTCACTTCAATAACTTTTGACGCCAATGAGCGACTCTCACCATCAATACTTAGGCGTCGTCAGTAGCATTTTTATTTGGTGATCGTTCGCTCAACTCGATTGCTTAGGACTTGGAAGTTTAGACTTCCAGCGCCGCTCCAGCAACATACCTCCTTGATCAAGCAGGCGGACCTCCGTCGGTTCAATTGCGATCCTCTTAGACTAACACAGCAATCCGAGCGGTTCCGATAAATCCAGATCCGACTCTCATTCCTTCTGTAAAGTTCACTTTCACCATGGCCAATCCTTGGGAAGTCTGGGACGACATGCCCGGGCTCGTCGACGCGAACGGTGCGAGTTCTGGGGCGCCTCGCAACATCCCGCCTCCTACGGGTGCGGCTATGATGCCGCCCACTGCCAATAGGCCACCGCCACGCATGGCACCCCCTCCCACAAATATGCAACAGTACCCTTGGGGCACGCCATACCCCCAGTATGTGTCAGATGTGTCCCTGGTCTTCTGCTCTGCTCGCTCATCCAATCATGCTTCTATTTCCACAGGCAGCAGGATCTGTGGGCCTCATCGCGCCAGTATTACGACCCTTCAGCTTATCCACCCAAATCAGCGCCGAGTCCATATATCCCCCGCCAACCTCTACACACTCCGATGCAGCAATCGCATAGTCCGTTTACGCATCATCATCACCATCATCAGCCTCACCAACCGCAAAGAATGCCAAACCCGAACCACCCACCGCCAAACGCTGGCAAGCGGCCAAATCTCAATCACAAGCAGTCCCCATGGCCGTCGCAGGGTGATCTGTCGCCCCTGGATCTTCCCACCAGGATGCCGGACGTTCAGATGTTTACTCCCCACGCTCCCGACATGCACACGCCCTCATCGTCCCTATCGCAATCGATCTCTTCCAGATCTAACATACCGCCTGGGGTGTACCACGAGCGCCCCCAGCAGTGGAGATCCGATTTCAAATTCAAATCTAGCTTTGCGTCCATGTTCCGCAGCAAGTCCTCCAACACCGCACGGAGTTTGGACAGTTAGTTTCAGTCCCTTTTTGTGACTTGCCGTGTCTCTTATTTTACTTTTTCGCATTTCATCGAGCGCTGACCGTTTGCAGATATGGTCGACAGCTCTAAACTGGAACTCCATCCGTTCCTCCGCTACAGCAAGTCGCGCCCGATGACGATATACGATCTGCGTCGCGAGCCCCTGACACTCGTGTTCCGCGAACTCGGCAGACCGCCGTTCGCAGACGACATGGACCACTCAGTGACGTACCCGCCCACCAAGTACATGCGTATCTACCACTCGCGCCTGCCTTGGTACCTCGATATCAGCGCCAACGGTGCACCGTACATCTCACTCGCCGACTTTTACCAGCAGCTCTTTTCCGCGCTGGGCAAGCAGATATCCAAGCACGATTTTTACAACAACGAGCTGGACGACGAGGACCGAGAGGTGTTGACGCACGCGTACCTCGATCGCTGTCGGTCGGACGGTGACCGAAAGGAGGGCGTCAAGCGCGTCGATTTCCTGCGCGGGAGGTTTGAGTGGATGGGGTTGTCCCCTGGTAAAAATGGGATGTGGCGCCTGAAGACAACCTAAGTCAAGTTGGTTTTTTTCGATTTACATGCATGTATACCTTAGTTTTTTTTATTTCATCAGCTACTCAGCCTGTTCTTGGTTTGTGGTTCCTTCCTGCTCTCACATAGACATACGATATCGCGACCTCAAAGTTTCAACATGTACACGATATGAATTACGACCCTCCGGTGCTCCTGCCTATAACGGCAATGCCATCCAAATTATACGAGTTACCATGATTATCCAGTCATCCAGTCTGAATGCCTTGTGACAAAGCTTGACCTTCCGAAACCAATTGGGGATCAGCGTCACGCAATCTTTCCAGGCGTACACCACCCAGGCCACTTGCCGTCCGCGACGAACCCTCGCAACCTCGGCACATCCACTTCGACCCACAGCCTCACGACCGGAACGCGCGTCCCCTCCTCCCCCTCTTCCTCCGCCTTGTCCTCCTCCTCTTCTGATGACGATGACGACGCACGGCCACCACAACTCGCCAAAAACATTTTCGACCGCCGGTCAAGCATGAGCTCGCTCGCGACGTCCCCACCGATCCGCAATTCCCGTAGACGCGGCAGCTTGTTCAGCACGACGTCCAAGGCGCGCTCCGAGTGTTGTCTGCGCCGTCCACAGCCGTAGCCGTTGATGACTCCAGTACTGCTGAGTCTGCGGTTGATGACCTTGCTGCTGACCCCTTTACTGCTGATGACCTTGCCATTGCCGGCCCCAGTACAGACAGCGCCCATACCAGCGCCCCCACCGCTGACACAGCCATTGACACCACCGCGGACGCCAACAAGAATGAGTTTCCCCCGCTGTCGAAAAGGCGGAAGGGCAACGTCCCGCACAGTCAGAGATACCAAGCTCTGCGAAACCACAAGCAAGAACGCAGCGAGCCCTGCGTTGGTGATGCCCCCGACTGTGTCCAGCACCAAGCGCTCAAGCGTGCTCGTCCTCCTCGCGATCGCGATCGCGTTCGAGGTTGTGCCCGTACAGCCCTTGCCCCCACCTCCAAATAGGTGGACGAGATCCCGGTCGCTCACGTACGACCGGCACAATACGAGCTGCGTGAGGGCACACGCGGGTGCGGGGCGCAGCGCCCAGTGGAAACGCCAGATGCCAAGGGCTGCTGGGACGGTGCCCGCCTGGAGGTGGTACACCTTGAGCGACTTGAGCGCCGGCCACCGGGCCATGCACCGCGCGAGCTGCGCAACGCTGAGCATGCGCGCCTTGTCTCCCCCACCTCCCTCATGTCCATTACTTGACCAGCGACACTTGGTGGGGGGAAATCCCATCACCGATCCCTCCTCCTCCTCCTCTTCCTCTGTGGGTCCAATCGAAAACGTCCTGAGGTGGTGAAGCCCAGTCAGGACGGCGAAGAGCGCGTCCGCCTGGCGCGGATCCGGGCCTGGCTCGTCCAGTTGCCCGAGGTGCAAACATTGAAGATTCCTGGTCACGCGGAGGATCGCGACCAGCGCCTCCATGAAGCGGGCCGGGTCCTTGCGCGGGGGCTGGCCGAAGACCACGTTCTCCCAAGTCCGTTTGGACTGGGACTCGCCGAGGTTGTTCGTGGTAAGGCGGCGGAACGCGCGGCCGAGGACGGGTTTCGTGGTCAGCGCCTTTGCGAGGGCGTACGTGTCCAGCAGATGTCGTGAGTGGTACCTATCGTCATCGTCGCAGCCGTCCGAGAAGCTCAGCCTGGATTGGAGGACGTGCATTGCGCACGACCAAGTGCGGCATACCTGTGCGAATGAAAGGAGATCGTCGTGCCAGGTGCTACGGAACTCGTCATCCTCGAATGTTTTGATCAGCAGTTCAGTCGGGAGGCAACCGTTGGTGAACTTTGGGCGTGCAGATTCGGGTGGGAGAACGCGGACAATGCGCGTCGTGATGAGCTCGATCTGAGTCACGGGGTTGGTTGGCACAGTGTGTTGTTCGAAGGTTCCTGACGTGACCGAGGTGCACAGTAGGGTGGAGTGGGTGAAGGACAGGGACAGGGACGAGGTCTCAGAAGTCAACGCGAGCTCGTGTTCGAGCAGGACAGTGATGGAATCGCGGCGGAGTTCCTGGGTGCTGTCTGAGGAATGAAGGGCGAGGACACCAAAAGGCGGCTTGGAAGCCGAAGTTTGACCGACTGTCACTTCGAACGCGACCGTTAGCTTTGGGAGAGTGGACGCATTCTGTGGTGCATATTGAACTTGGCTTCTGAACGAATGGATCACTGATCCCAGTGGTTGAATGTCCTGACGAAATGAATGTAAATCAAATATTTTTTCTATTCTTCGCCAGTAACCACTGGAAGAACATACCCAAACGTTAGAGCGAGCATCTTTGAGCGACGACTTGCTGTAGTACAAGAGGATACGAGCGCTGGAAAAAAGACGCCTCGATTCGCCGTCAAACACGACGAAGAGCGTCGTCTGCCTCGGCTGCCATACGGGAAAGTGGAAGCGCTTAGGCCCGTCCCAGTGGTAATCGTAAAACGAGTAGTCCCTTTCGACCTGAGCGGCGGCGGAAGACGACGTGTCCGAGGATCCCTTCAAGTTCTTGACCTGGTCCAGTGACGGTTTGAACATGGAAAAAGCATGGAAGCCGACGGGCTCAGAAGCAACGATTTAGTTTAGCGTCAACATAACGGCTAACGAGTGACAGAGTTCACACCGGTGGTCTAGTGTGACCCTAGCACCGGATCTGTTACTCCGAATCGACTTGGACTGGCCCCAAGGCTTGAGTCCAACCGCGATACTTGAATCTATACCTGTCCCAGGCCCGTCGACGCTGGCAATGAGTTTAGTCAGTATTGTATGTATCAACGTCTTGCTTTGCCACATCACGGTAGATTTACGAGATTGAAGAAGAGAAGTCAGCGTCGTGAGGGGAAACTCGCTCGATCCGGATTGGTCAGGCGCCGACTAATATAACCAAAACGAGCATAGAAGTTCTGCTGAGCGCACAAACGACCGCAACTTCAAATTTTTGGAGTGCGGCATTCAAGTCCAGGACAAAATCCGTCAGGAAAGTCCACGTATTTGCTACCCACGTCAAAGCTAGAGCCAAGTAGTACGAGAGTGGCTCGGTGACGACGTCTACGTAAAATGTGCGCATGACATCATTGGGGGTTGATAGACCTTATTACGATACTGTAATAACAAAACTATAAAGAGTGAAAAGGAATTGAAAGACTGATAGACATATTTTCTGTTGGTGCAGTGGTACATCCAAGACGGCCGTTAATGTTCAGGCAGCCACCGGTAATGTGGATCTCCACTTACACAGCATCACGCAGATATGTACACAAGGAAGCACGGTGTAAGAGAGGAGTGCGACGACAGCAAAAACTACTACGAAAGACATATATGTACCATGCATGAACGACGTCAGTCAGGCTAATGGATCGGATGGTAAGCAACATAATCATACACTGCATGTCCCCCACGCTGCTGCGATTACAATATCTCTACGATCCCGACGCGAATTTCCTTGGCAGAGCTGATGCGGCGTTCAAGCCCTGGCAAGACGATCTCGTGCTCAGCCGCGACCCGCTTGTACTCTCCATGGGATTGTTGCTCCAGCAAAAGAGCTTGGAACGGCTGTTGCAGACGGACGACGAGCTGCAATGCCCGGGTATAGTCATCCACTGTGGCGACGGGTCCAGCATACAAGGGAGGAGCGGCCGCAGTGGGTGCAGCTCGAGACTGAGAATTCGCTTCGGCCTCCGAACCAGACCACGACTCCGACTCATCGCCGCTATCCGATGCGCTTCCCCAACCGACCTCGTCTAGTTGACCACGCAAGTCACGAATCCAGGGATGAACGAAAAGGAGCTTGCGCGGCTCTGCCAACGAAACCTTGTCCGACGTCCGAAATTCTACATGGCCGATCCCCGACACCCGAGCACCGAAACATTTTCCTTCACTGATCTCGGCATCTAGTTTCTCGACGAGCTTCTTGACCGGGAACAAGATACATGGGAGGTGTAGTCTCCGGCGGGTAAATCGCGCTATTGGCAGGTGGATGACTCGCGCATAGACGAAAATTGCCTCTATCTGAGACATCAAACTTTTTAATTCCGAGATGCGCCCATCCATTTCGGCATCTTCAATGGCGAGCGAAGCTTGGGGGTTTCGAGGATGAAATGAAAGGGAGGCTGGGAGACAGCTGTTGTACAACGAAGACTGTCCTGTCCAGCCAAGCACTGTTGCCTCGCCCGAACGAGCCATCAGCTCCTCAAACAGTTGGCACAACGCTGCTTCTCCTCCTTTTTCGCAGTGACGCTCGAGAGCAATCATTTGTTTCATTGTTTCAGCTGCGTCATCATAGCGCTCCAAAGCATGCAGCGCGGCATGCCTTCTTTCATATCCCCAGGGACCCTGGGGGTCTGCCTCGATTGCCTGAGTGGTTGAAACTCAGTGTCGTCACATAAGAAAGGTAGAAAAGTCATACCACATCAGCATCTTTCAATGAATCTTCCCACAACATCATTGTTGCGCGAACTGTACTTCGTTTGACCAAGAGACGCGCAGGATTCAAACGATTCAAAGACAATGCTGCAGAGTAGCGTGAAATGGCCTCTTCTGCATTCTTAGAACGCATCGCCACATCGCCAATGTCTTCTAACACGTACATGCATTGCTGAAGGTGCTGCTGGATTTCTATACCAAGGTCATCAAAGTTCCATCCAAAGATCTTTCGAATACTGTGGGTCAGGTTGAAAATGGAGTGAGAGTAAGCAGCTTACAAGCGAGACGACGACCAGTTCAGGACAATCTTGAGGGGCAACAGGCTCCCCTGCGTGCCTGAGCCATTCCGCGGCCTGCTGAAAGTCTCCTTCCTCCAACGACATGCCTGTGAGCATGATGTACATTCGGGCCTGAATACGACCTGTTCATCATTTCATGCGGGGCAGATCCCAGAATTTACATACCCGTACTGTAACATATATAGTATTGTCATCCATAGCATCAATCAAGTCTTCGACTCGCGAAATAGCTTCATCGTGTCTTCCACACTGAAACAGGACGATGGCCTGCATGAAACCAAGTATAAATGCAAACAGCGACGAGAACAGTAGGCACATACCTTGATAAGCAAAACAAAATTGCTTTCGGGCAAGGAACCATTAGTGAAGACGAGGTCAAATACACGTATGGCAGCGTCGTGGTCGCCATTGGCTGCGCGGGCTATTGTGATTGCAATATGACCGATTGTGGACCGCTGAACCTCGACAGACTTGGTGTGCGATAGTTAACGCATGACGAAACCAAAACCAAAGACAATCGAAAGGCTACCTTTTTCGCATCATCTATAGCCAAGTTGTATTGCTTCAGACGGGACCGTACGAGGGACCGGTGAGCAAGGCACTGCGACTGATGAGAAGGATCCTGAACACCTAGGATCTTTTCTGTCAGGACTTGTTCGGTACGAGTCAAGTCGCCTTGAGTCCAAGCTTCAAGTGTCTCTTCGCTGATTTGCATGAGTGGAAATTCTGATACGAAAACATCAGAAGTGGCGAAGATGAACATCGTTTGATGCACTCACGACGCTGAGGAAACAATAAGAGAGAGTTTACACTTTAAGATTCGTCAAAGTGTAGCAACAGAATCACTTACGTCTCCTGTAAGGTACGAGTCCGGAAGGATACCAAGAGGACTCCTCACGGTGACTTTCCCGTTTGCTTCGCCGGTGACAACGTAGGCGTTATCAGGGGAGAGCGTCATGAACCAGACATCACTGGCATGATTGATTATAGGACCAATTTGCTTGTATGTCGAGGCATCATGAAAAGAAAGCGAGGTGTTTCTGGTAACGGCGATGAACTTTTGGTTGGATGATGCTGCGATAGAAGTGATATGCTTGGAACTGCTACTGGTAGGAAGAGGCCATGCACTGAGCAATGACCCTGAGGATGGGTCAAAACACTGGGCTTCGTTGGACGGCTCAGAGGCAGCGTAAATTTGACAGCCATCAGCTGACCATGCAAGTGGTGAGGAGATCTTTTGCACGAATGAGCATGGGATGTCGAGCAATTGTTGGCCGTCGTCGCTATTAAAGATTCTGATTGACGTTCCGGTCGCAGTGGCGAGACGGCGAGCGTCCGGAGAGAACTGGATTGCAACCACGGCCGAGTCATGCAGCAGCGGGCCGATGAGTTGTTTGCGTGTGGTGATGCTCCAGATGAACGCGCGATTGTCGTTGAACCCACCCGTGGCAAATGTCGTCGAGTTTGAAGAAATGTCGACCGACATCACTGCGCCTGTGTGACCCGCGACGTCGAGAACTTTTGTGTGAGTCTCCACGTCCCACACACCGACATACGGGTGTGAACGTAACCCGCACACCAGCCATTTGTGATCCCTTGACAGCGCGGTGGCATAGATACTGCACCCTGCTTGAATTGCTGAGCCAACTTCATGTCCGTCGTCTACTTTCCATCGGTGAATTATCCCTTCGGCACCACCGGTGAAGACCTGCTTGCTATCCGCAGTAAAGCAACTTGAGTATACCGCACGTGCACACTGGACTTCGGTTACTTTCGAGTGATCTGACAGGTGTCGACAAACAGTTATCACAGGCCGGTGGGTATTAGGATTCTATTTACCGTTTTCTGTGGGATGCATTGATCACGCTCGGAGCTCAGACGGTCCGTCGGATAGTGGGAGTACAGGGTGAAGGGGTAACGATTACGTGTTCTTCCAGCATTTATAGCTAAGCTTGGAGGCTTGTGGCATGAGGCTACTACAGTCAATCGCACGCGACCATCTTCAAATGCACAGCCTCGACCCAAAGCGAGGTTCCGTCCTTCCAGACACTGTGTTCACTCTCCCCCAACTCCAAGGGACCAACATCGACGAGCACTTTTTTCACATCGGACAACGCTGCGCAGAACCCTGGCTGTCTCTCGCAAAACAACTGGCGCACGACGCGTTGCCCCCTCGGCCCGACTATTTCGGCGTTCAGCAGGGATGGACAAAGTACTACCACCTCCAGGACGGTTCGAGCTATAGCGAACACGACGGTCGGCCAGAGGAGATGCTCGTGTTCGACGTCGAGACAATGCCGCCCTACCATCCGTTCCCAGTCCTCGCCTGCGCCGCGTCTAAAAACGCGTGGTATTGCTGGATATCACCCTGGCTTCTTGGCGAGACGGAGGAGGTGCAGCACCTAATCCCATTCGGTGACCCCGAGATGCCGCGGGTTGTCGTCGGACACAATGTCTCATATGACCGGCAGCGCATCCGCGAGGAGTACAATCTCAGAGGCACGCAGACGCGGTTCATGGACACGATGTCCCTCCACGTCGCCGTCAACGGTATATCGTCCCATCAACGGCCGGTGTGGATGAAACACCGCAAGGCAAAGGCAGCGCGTATCGAGCAGCGTACAGAGGCTGTCGAGGTGGCACTCGAGATCATTAGGCCGTCGAACTTTCACAGCAACGCTGGGAGGATCTCACATCAGCCAACGCCCTCGCAGACGTGGCGAAACTGTATTGCAACATCGATATGGACAAGGAAATCCGCAACGACTTTATGACGTCATTGAGGGAGGCGATTCTCGCAGACGTTCAGGACTACCTCGCGTACTGTGCTCACGACGTGTACGTAATTCATCAGGTCTTTGCATAAGTCCTTCCGGCATTCCTCCAGAAATGTCCCAGCCCAGTATCGTTTGCTGATATTCTCGCCATGGGTTCGAGCTGTTTGACGGTCAACGCATCGTGGGAAGAGTATCTGCGCAACGCGGAACGAACGTACCACGAGTTGGAAGGCAACGTCAAAGAACATCTCGTCGATCTTGCGGAGCAGGCAAAGGGTATGATGCAAGACGAGTCATGGAGAGACGATTCTTGGCTTTCACAGCTCGATTGGACGCCAAAGGTCGCAAAGAATCCAGAGGCGCTATTGGCAGTGTAGGTCGTACCCCAGCTGCATGTCCTATCTAGCGTTGATCGTCTGCAGAGCACAGAGTCGACACCCAGGACCAAGTCACCTGTGGATAAGCAACCCGCGTGGCTGCGCGATTTACTGAGGGATGGAGTCTTCAGCGCTGGTAGCGTGAACCGCGTGCTCCCAATCCTTTTCCGTTTGTGTTTTGAGTGTCATACTCTGCAATATACGACGGAAGAAAAGTGGTATTTCATTCAGGATGGCAACGTAACGCGACCTCCCTGGGGCGCGGGCGCGAAGAAGATTTTGACCATCCTTGGTCCGACGCATGGCGTTCCTTATCTCAAAAAGGGTCGTCTGACTGTTGTCTGACTGTATCTAATTTGTCTTTGGCTCTGGCTATCTCCAGCGGGGAGCGCACTCCCGAACTGGAATGTCGTATTATCGAGTTAGCGAAATCTCTTGCACGCGAAAAAGATTACGAGCGAGATCCTTTCCTGCGACAACTAGATGGAGACTCGCTCCCACCCTTCCACGCGCCAAGTCAACCTCGACACTATCTATGATTCCCAAGCCCCCAGTGGTCTGGCCAAAATGGTATTGGGACCTTGCAAGGCCGAAGAAAGACCTCCCAGCGGGTTCACTCGACATCACCGTGCGAAACCGCATCTCTCCCATCCTCCTCCGCCTGTCTTGGATGGGCCATCCGCTCTTTCATTCCAGGGAACACGGATGGACATTCAGAGTGCCGAGCGCCGTCGAATTCGACGCGCGCGTTCAACCGCTTGTCTTTTCGGACCCTGCCGACGAAGTGTTGAACGAGACAACGCGTGGCGGCGCAGAGGGCAATCACCGATTTGTCTTTTACAAACTCCCGCACAAGGACGGCGAAAGCGCAAACATGGGGAGCCCGCTCTCCAAGACGTTCATGAAGTACACGCAAGATGGCCATGGGACCTTGACGAGCCCCGGGGATGACGCCCAGGCTGCGCTAGACATGAACGCGCAATGCAGTTACTGGATTAGCGCGCGCGATCGGATAATGAATCAGATGGTCTTGTGGCAGGACGATCGAGTCGACATGCAGTTCGCGCGCTCGTCGTCGTCGTCGGAGCACAAGTGGGGCATGATCCTTCCGCAGGTGATCACGATGGGCACAGTCACGCGTCGCGCGATCGAGAAAACGTGGTTGGCGGCCAGCAACGCGAAGAAGAACCGTGTGGGATCCGAGCTCAAGGCGATGGTTCGCGCACCGCCGGCCACTGCGATCGGATGGATGACACTCGAGGGCACCAAGGCTGCGGGGACGGACTTGCACTCAAAGATGGCGAACATCTTGGGGATCTCGCGTGACCAGGCCAAGTGTTTAATTACTCACGCATATATGGCGCAGGGATGAAGCACGCCGTGTTGTTGCTCCTCCAGGCGAGCGCGGCGATGCAGTCCGAGGAAGCGAAAAAGCTGGCCGAAAACCTGTACGCGTCGACCAAGGGCAAGAACACGCACCGACCGGACCTGTTTGGACGCAAATTTTGGTTCGGTGGGACGGAGAGCTTCGTATTCAACAAGCTGGAAGAGATCGCGCTGTCAGATCGCCCGCAGACGCCTGCGCTTGGATGCGGGATCACTGCGGCGCTGTGCAAGGACAACCTGCCGGCCGAGTTTGGGGCGGACTACATGACGTCGTGGATTAACTGGGTCGTGCAGTCGTCCGGGGTGGACTATCTGCACCTGCTGCTCGTCGCGATGGATTATCCGGCGCGGACATACTACATTGACGTGCGATTCTTGCTATCTGTGCACGACGAGCTACGGTACTTGGTTTCAGAGCAAGACAAGTACCGGACGGCACTAGCGCTGCAGGTCGCGAACGTGTGGACGCGTCGTCTGTTTGCATTCAAGTTTGGCATGGACCATCTGCCGCAGGGTGTCGCGTTCTTTTCGGCGGTGGACGTGGACTGGGTGTTGAGGAAGGAGGTGGACATGACGTGCAAGACGTCGTCGCACCCTTGGGTTATTCCGGCAGGGGAGAGTTTGGATATTGAGCAGACGTTGGACCAGACTGGTGGGTCGTTGTGGCGGGATGGGCGGCCGATGAGCGTGGAGACGAACGAGGGTGAGGTGGGAGGGAAATGAGGTGGAGATGCGGGGATATCAGCGACCGGATTATTTGGTGCATCGGGCGAAGAGCGCGGCGTTTTTACGGGCGCAGGCGACGAGCGAGTTGGCAGAGGTGAGACATCTCGCGAAGCAGGTGCGACCGCGGACGACGAAGGAGGGCGTGGAAGGGAGAGAGAAAATAAGAAGGAGTCGGGGAAGGGGAAGGGGCCAAGGGGAGGTGAATGTGGACAGTGATGTGTGGATGGCCATGCAGGAGGTGAGGAATAGCGGGAAGCGTTGATTGGCATTCGAGGGGTGGGTACCACCAATGATTCCAGATTCACCGGGAGAGGTCACCAGTCACCTTTCCTTGTTCCCTTCACTATCGGTCGTTTACACATGTATCGACTGAGTCTCGTCAAGACTCTGCGATACATGTCATCATTGGTGTTGGCCAACTTGAAATGCTGGACTCCCTCAGAGGTTTGTGATATAGCAGAGGAAATGTTACACTGGGACAGGATGCCGTGTGGCGACATGAACGGAGGAGAGGCTAGCTGTCTAGTCATATAGAACGCTAAATGTGTATCATAATGACAGTAAGAACTACGATGAAAGGCTCGAATATATGTACTACCATGCGCACAAAACTGATGGATCGTGAGCTTGAACAGAATCCTACATATGTCCCCCGTGCTGCTGCGATTACGATATTTCTACGATCCCGACGCGGATTTCCTTGGCAGAGCTGATGCGGCGTTCAAGCCCTGGCAAGACGATCTCGTGCTCAGCAGCGACCCGCTTGTACTCCCCATGCGATTGTTGCTCCAGCAAAAGAGCATGGAATGGCTGTTGCAGACGGACGACGAGCTGCAATGCCCGGGTATAGTCATCCACTGTGGCGACGGGTCCAGCATACAAGGGAGGAGCGGCCGCAGTGGGTGCAGCTCGAGACTGAAAATTCGCTTCGGCCTGCGAGTCCGAACCAGACCACGAGTCCGACTCGTCGCCGCTATCTGATGCGCTTCCCCAACCGAAGTTATCGAGTAGACCACGCAACTCATGGATCCAGGGATGGGCGAAAACAAGTTTGCGCGGCTCTGCCAATGAAAGGGTGTCCGATGTCCGAAATTCTATATGGCCGATCCCCGACACCCGAGCACCGAAGCACTTTCCTTCACCGATCTCGGCATCTAGTTTCTCGACGAGCTTCTTGACCGGGAGCAAGATACATGGGAGGTGTAGTCTCCGGCGGACAAATCGCGCTGATGGCAGGCGCATGACTCGATCACAGATGAGCATCGCTTCTGTCTGAGACATCGAGCTTTTTAATTGCGAGATGCGCCCATCCATTTCGGCATCTTCAATGGCGAGCGAAGCTTGGGGAGATTGAGGATGCAAGGAGAGGGAGGCTGGGAGACAGCTGTTGTACAACGAAGACTGTCCTGTCCAGCCAAGCACTATTGCCTCTCCCGAACGAGCCATCAGCTCCTCAAACAGTTGGCACAACGCTGCTTCTCCTGCTGCTCCGCAGTGACGTTCGAGAATAATCATTTGCTTCATCGTATCAGCCGCGTCATCATAGCATTCCAAAGCATGTAGCGCGGCATGCCTTCTTTCGTATCCCCAGGGACCCTGGGGGTCTGCCTCGATTGCCTGAGTGGTTGAAACTCAGTGTCGTCACATACAAAAGATAGAAAAGTCATACGTCATCAGCATCTTTCGATGTATCATCCCACAACATGATTGATGCGCGAACTGTGCTTCGTTTGACCAAGAGACGCGCAGGATTCAAACGATTCAAAGACAATGCAGCAGAGTAGCGTGAAATGGCCTCTTCTGCATTCTTAGACCACATCGCTACGTCGCCAATGTCTTCCAACATGTTCATGCACTGCTGAAGGTGCTGCCTGATTTCAATACCAAGGTCATCAAAGTTCCATCCAAAAATCTTTCGAATACTGTGGGTCAGGTTGCAAATTGAGTGAGAGTAAGCAGCTTACAAGTGAGATGACGACCAGTTCAGGACAATCTTGAGGAACAACAGGTTCCCCTGCGTGCCTGAGCCATTCCGCGGCCTGCTGATGGTCTCCTTCCTCCAACGACATACTTGTGAGTATGATGTACATTCGGGCCTGAACACGACCTGTTCATCATTTCATGCTGGTTTCAAATCGTAGAATTTACATACCCGTACTGTGATATATTTAGTCTTGTCATCCATAGCATCGATCAAGTCTTCGACTCGCGAGATAGCTTCATCGTGTCTTCCACACTGAAACAGGATGATGGCCTGCCATGAAACCAAGTATTAATGCAAATAGCGATGGAAACAGTAGGCACGTGCCTTGATAAGCAAAACAAAATTGCTTTCGGGCAAGGAGCCATCAGTGAAGACGAGGTCAAATACACGCATGGCAGCGTCGTGGTCGCCATTGGCTGCGCGGGCTATTGTGATTGCAATCTGACCGATTGTGGACCGCTGAACTTCGACAGACTTGGTGTGCGATACTAGTTAATGCGTGACGAAACCAAAGACAATCGAAAGGCTACCTTTTTCGCATCATCTATAGCCAAGTTGTATTGCTTCAGACGGGACCGTACGAGGGACCGGTGAGCGAGGCACTGTGAATGACGAGAAGGATCTTGAACATCTAGGATCTTTTCTGTCAGGACTTGTTCGGTGCGAGTCAAGTCGCCCTGAGTCCAAGCTTCGAGGGTCTCTTCGCTGATTTGCATGAGTGGAAATTCTGATACCAACAGATCAGAAGTGGCGAAATAAACATCGTTTAACGTACTCAGGACACTGATGAAACAGTAGGAAATTTCATACTTTAAGATTCGTCAATGTTTAGCAATAGGATCACTTACATCTCCTGTAAGGTACGAGTCCGGAAGGATACCACGAAGACTCCTCACGGTGACTTTCCCATTTGTTTCACCGGTGACAACGAAGGCGCCGTCAGGGGAGAGCGTCATGGAGAAGACATCACTGGCTTGATTGATCACATGACCAATTTGCTCGTGTGTCGAGGCATCATGAAAAGACAGCCATTTGTTTCTGGTAACGGCGATAAACTTTTGGTTGGACGATGCTGCGATCGAAGAGAGACGCGCGGAACTGCTACTGGTAGGAAGAGGCCATGTGCTGAGCAAGGACCCGGATGATGGGTCAAAACACTTGGCTTCGTTGGACGGCTGAGAGGCAGCAAAAATTTGACAACCATCGGCTGACCAGGCAAGTGGTGAGGATACCCAACTGTCGAACGAGCATGGGATGTCGAGTAACTGTTGACCATTCCCGCTGTTAAAGATCCGTATTGACGCTCCGACCGAAGCGGTAGCGAGGCGTGTACCGTCTGGAGAGAACCGAACCGCTACCACGGTGAAGGAGTGCTGCAGTGGGCCCACGAGCTTTTTGCCTGTGCTAATGCTCCAGATGAACGCGCATTTGTCTAACCCACCCGTGGCAAATGTCGTCGAGTTGGGGGAAATATCCACCGACTGTGCTGTCATTGTGTGACCCGCGATGTCCAGAACTTTTGTGTGTGTTTCCGCATTCCACACCCTGACATACGGCTGTGATTCCAACCCGCACACCAGCCATTTGCGATCCCTTGACAGCGCGGAGGTATAGATGTGGCACCCTGCTTCAATCGGTGAGCCAACCTGATGTCCGTCATCTACCTGCCATCGGCGAATCTTCCCTTCGGCACCAACGCTCAATACCTGCTTGCTGTCCGCAGTAAAGTAACTTGAAACCGAGTATATGGGATGTCCGGATCCGCACTGGATTTCAGATACTTTCGAGAAATCTGGTGGTCGGTGTCGACAAACAGTTATCGCAGCCCCGGGTACTACTCTCGAATGACAATGGTTTTACCTTTTTCTGAGGAATACATCGTTCACGGAACTCCACAAACGCTGACGGTGCTGGCACGATAATAGGAGTACAGGGTCAAAGGGTAGCAATTACGTGTTCCTCGCGGTATCGCAGTGGCCTCGAGGCGTGCCATGATGCATGAGGCATGTACTAGTACATATCCATAGCGTGTTTCGAACAGACTCATTACTTGTCTAGGCTGAGCTCACGATTGGTTTGGTTCCACCAGTCCAACACACGCAACCAACGAGTCGATCATTCAGTTAGTATCCGCCGTGGTGAAGGAAAGCATAGTACAGAACGCATCCAAGAACTAACGTTCTGTAGTTTTTAACTTCTTCCTCGTTTCTTCACCCGCCTCGTGTTTATTGTCTTCATTAATCCGTTTCATCTTTCCATTGTATCAGAAGTCACATTCACTAGCTATCTATTTGGTAAAGGGCTAAGATTCGTCAACGTTTAGCAACAGAAACACTTACATCTCCTATAAGGTACGAGTCCGGAAGGACACCAAGAAGACTCCTCACGGTGACTTTCCCGTTTTGTTCCCCGGTGATAACGTAGGCGTTATCAGGGGAGAGCGTCATGGAGTAGATTTCACTGGCGTGATTGATTATAGGACCAATTTGCTTGTATGTAGAGGCATCATGAAAAAAACAGCGAGGCGCTTTCGGTAACGGCGATAAACTTTTGGTTGGACGATGTTGCGATAGAAGAGATAGGCCTGGAATTGATATTGGTAGGAAGAGGCCATGTACCTAGCAAGGTCCCTGAGGATGGGTCAAAACACTTGACTTCGTTGCACGGCAAAGAGGCAGCGTAAATTTGACAGCCATCGGCTGACCAGGCAAGTGGTGAGGAGACTTTTGGGGCGAATGAGCACGGGATGTCGAGCAACTGATGGCCGTTGTCGCTGTTAAAGATTCTGATTGACTGTCCGGTCGCAGTGGCACTGGCAAGACGGTGGGAGTCCGGAGAGAACCGAACTGCAATCACGGCGGAGTGATGCTCCACCGGGCCCAGAAGTCGTTTGCCTGTGGTAATACTCCAGATAAATGCATCTTTGTCACACCCACCCGTGGCAAATGTCGTCGAGTCGGAAGAAATATCAACCGACAGCACTTCGCCTGTGTGAAGGATCGGACTCGCGATGTCCAGAACTTTTGTATGAGTTTCCGCATTCCACACGCTGGCATACGGATGTGAAGCCAACCCGCACACCAGCCATTTGCGATCCCTTGACAGCGTGGTGGCATAGATAGTGCCTCCTGCTTGAATTGCTGAGCGAACCTGATGTCCATCGTCTACTTGCCATCGGCGAATTATGCCTTCGGCACCACCGCTTAATACTTGCTTGCTATCCGCAGTAAAGCAACTTGAGTATACCTCATGTCCACACTGGATTTCGATTACTTTCGAGCGATCTGACAGGTGTCGACAAACAGTTATCGCAGGCCGGGGGGTATTAGGGATCTACTTACCGTCTTCTGTGGAATGCATTGATCACGTTCGGAGCAGTGACGGTGACGGATAGTGGGAGTACGGGGTCAAAGGGTAACGATTACGTGTTCTCCCGCCGTTGTGAAATAGCTCGGAGGCTTGCCACGAGACTACAGTCGAACCGCCCATTCAAAATTCTCCGCTGTTCCCGCTCACTCCCACCTCGCCCCTCTACCACGACGGCTTTATAGCAAGACTACGAACGAACGAAATATCAAGCTCACCGTCGTCTTGCTAGCCAGTAGACAGTTTTTTCTGTTCGTGTTTGCTTTTCCATGTTCGAACGTTCACTGTGTAATTTCGATCAGACGGTCCATCTTTGGGTACGCGCCTATCATTTAGTATCTGAAGGAAGAAAAAATGGACTAGATTCGAGGGCAGCGTTGTTTGTGCTCAGTCCCGTCAGTCCTGCGGAGTTGGACGAGTTCGTTTATAGGTCGGTGGGTGTGATATACATTGTCGTTGCCTTGCCTAATTCCGAGTCGCTCAGCTTGCAAGATGCACTGTATGACCCTGCCGTAGACTGCTACACATCCCACTCGAAGCAACATCGAAAGCGCAACCGACACTTTGAAACATCGTCCTATGATCCACCGCCTCAACTACCCCGTGCATCCCCCTTCTGTCTCTTTTGCTGGAGCCGACCCAACCTCTTTCTTTCAGGTTCCAGAGAGTTGGGCAAATCCACGATCGTTAAGAAGATGAAGATTGCACTCCAGAACGGCTTTGAGTTCATCATCTGTGAAGCCGTTTCACCGACGAAGAACTCAAAGCCTAGTACTGACCGACCGAACATATACCGCAAGGTCCGCAACACACTCGATAGAGCACGAACTATCGCTCTCGCAACGCGAAAGATCGAATACGATTGCGTCGAATCAAGTTGAAGCTACCCGAGGGAACACGTCACCGCTCTTTCCCTCACTCCCTGTTAGGTAGATATTTTCCAGCGTATTCAGTGCTGATGTCGACATGGCCACGAAATATATACTCTGGAGATTTATGCAAACTAAACTTTCCATGTATCCACAGCGTGGTTCGAACGGGCTGATCACATTGTCTCTGAGCTGATGATTGGTTTGCTTCCAACACAGGCAACGGGTGAGACGATCAGTCCTTTAGTATCCGCCGTGGTGAAGGAAACCATACTATAGAACGGATTGAAGGACCCGAACGTTCTGTAGTTTGTATCTTCTTCGTTCTTCATCCGCCTCGTGTGTAATTTCTTCATTCCTCTGCTTCATCTTTCCATTGTGTCTGAAGTCACATTCGCTAGCTATCTATTTGGTAAAGGGCTACCTTGGTTGCTTGCGTGTCGTCATCCTGATTGTCTTTGCTTTTTATGTAAGGGAGGAGTGCGATGACAGCAAAAACTACGATGGAAGGCATATATGTACCATGCAGGAACAACGTCAATCCTACACATGTCCCCAGCACTGCTGCGATTACGATATCTCTACGACTCCGACGCGGATTTCCTTGGCAGAGCTGATGCGGCGTTCAAGCCCTGGCAAGACAATCTCGTGCTCAGCAGCGACCCGTTTGTACTCCCCATGGGATTGTTGCTCCAGCAAAAGAGCTCGGAATGGCTGTTGCAGACGGACGACGAGCTGCAACGCGCGAGTATAGTCATCCACTGTGGCGATGGGTCCAGCATACAAGGGGGGAGCGGCCGCAGTGGGTGCAGCTCGAGACTGAGAATTCGCTTCGGCCTCCGAACCAGACCACGAGACCGACTCATCGCCGCTATCCGATGTGCTTCCCAACCGACCTCGTCTGGTTGATCACGGAGGTCGCGGATCCAGGGATGGGTGAAAACGAGCTTGCGCGACTCTGCCAACGAAAGCGTGTCCGACGTCCGAAATTCTATGTGGCCAATCCCCGACACCCGAGCATCGAAACACTTTCCTTCACCGATCTCGGAAGCACTGGCAAGCTTCTCAACGAGTTTCTTGACCGAGAACAAGATACACGGGAGGTGTAGTCTCCGGCGGGCAAATCGCGCTATTGGCAGGCGGATGACCCGCTCATAGACAAGCATTGCCTCTGTTTGAGACATCGAACTTTTTAATTCCGAGATGCGCCCATCCATTTCGGCATCTTCGATGGCGAGCGAAGCTTTGGGGGATTGAGGATGAAAAGAGAGGGAGGCTGGGAGACAGCTATTGTATGATGAAGACTGCCCCGTCCAGGCAAGCACTGTTGCCTCGCCCGAACGAGCCATCAGCTCCTCAAACAGTTGGCACAACGCTGCGTCTCCTCCATCTCCACAGTGACGCTCGAGAGCAATCATTTGTTTCGTCATATCGGCCGCATCATCATAGCGTTCCAAAGCATGCAGTGCGGCATGCCTTCTTCCGTATCCCCAGGGACCCTGGGGGTCTGCCTCAATTGCCTGAGTGGTTGAAACTCAGTGTCGTCATATAAGAAAGATAGAAAAGTCATACGTCATCAGCATCTTTCAATGCATCATCCCACAACATCATTGTTGCGCGCACTGTGCTTCGTTTGACCAAGAGACGCGCAGGATTCGAAGGATTCAATGACAATGCAGCAGAGTACCGTGAAATGGCCTCTTCTGCATTCTTAGACCGCATCGCTATGTCGCCAATATCTTCCAACATGTTCATGCATTGCTGAAGGTGCCGCTGGATTTCAATACCAAGCCCATCGAACTTCCATCCAAAGATCTTTCGAATACTGTGGGTCAGGTTGAAGATGGAGTGAGAGTAAGCAGCTTACAAGCGAGACGACGACCAGTTCAGGACAATCTTGAGGGGCAACAGGCTCCCCTGCGCGCCTGATCCATTCCGCGGCCCGCTCATGGTCTCCTTCCTCCAACGACATGCCTGTGAGTATGATGCACATTCGGGCCTGAATACGACCTGTTCATCATTTCATCTGGTCAAATCCTGAAATTTACATACCCGGACTGTGATATATATAGTCTTGTCATCCATAGCATCAATCAAGTCTTCGATTCGCGAGATAGCTTCATTGTGTCTTCCACACTGAAACAGGACGATGGCCTGTAGGAAGCGAAGTATTAATACAAACAACGATGGAAACAGTAGGCACATGCCTTGATAAGCAAAACAAAATTGCTTTCGGGCAAGGAACCATTAGTGAAGACGAGGTCAAATACACGCATGGCAGCGTCGTGGTCGCCATTGGCTGCGCGGGCTATTGTGATTGCAATCTGACCGATTGTGGACCGCTGAACCTCGACAGACTTGGTGTGCGATAGTTATGTAGTGCGTCACGAAACCAAAGACAATCGAAAGGCTACCTTTTTCGCATCATCTATAGCCAAGTTGTATTGCTTCAGACGGGACCGTACGAGGGACCGGTGAGCGAGGCACTGTGAATGACGAGAAGGATCTTGAACATCTAGGATCTTGTCTGTCAGGACCTGTTCGGTGCGAGTCAAGTCGCCCTGAGTCCAAGCTTCAAGTGTCTCTTCGCTGATTTGCATGAGTGGAAATTCTGATACAAACAGATAATCAGTGGCGAGAACAAACACCCTTCAACGCACTCACGACGCTGAGGAAACAGTAGGAGATTTCACACTGTAAGATTCGTCAACATTTAGCAACAGAAGCACTTACATCTGCTGTAATGTACAAGTCCGGAAGGACACCACGAAGACTCCTCGCGGTGACGTTCCCGTTCGTTTCGCCGGTGACAACGTAGGCGCCGTCAGGGGAGAGCGTCATGAAGTAGATATCACTGGCGTATCTGATTGCCGGACCAATTTGCTTGTATGTCGAAGCGTCATGAAAAGATAGTGAGGTGCTCCTGGTAACGGCGATAAACTTTTGGTTGGACGATGCTGCGATAGAAGAGAGACGCATGGAACTGCCCGTGGCAGGAAGAGGCCATGTACTGAGCAAGGACCCTGAGGATGAGTCAAAACACTTGGCTGCGTTGGACGGCTGAGAGGCAGCAAAAATTTGACAACCATCGGCCGACCAAACAAGTGGTGAGGAGAATGAATGACAGTGAAATGGGCATGGGATGTCGAGCAACTGATGGCCGTTGTCGCTGTTGAAGATTCTGATTGACTGTCCGGTCGCAGCGGTGGCACTGGCAAGACGGCGGGCGTCCGGAGAGAACCGAACTGCAACTACGCAAGAGTCATGCTGCAGCGGGTCCACGAGTCGTTTGTCTGTGGTAGTGCTCCAGATAAATGCGCGTTTGTCACACCCACCCGTGGCAAATGTCGTCGAGTCGGCAGAAATATCAACCGACACCACTCCGCTTGTGTGACCCGCGATGTCCCGAACTTTTGTGTTTCTCTCCACGTCCCACACGCTGACATACGGGTCTGAACTTAACCCGCACACCAGCCATTTGTGATCCCTTGACAGCGCGGTGGCCCAGATAGCGCACCCTGCTTGAAATGGGGAGCCAACCTCATGTCCGTCGTCTACTTTCCATCGGCGAATCATCCCATCGGCACCACCGCTAAATACCTGCTTGCTATCCGTAGTAAAGCAACTTGAGAATACCGCACGTGCAGACTGGATTTCGATTACTTTCGAACGATCTGACAGGTTTCGACAAACAGTTATCGCAGGCCGGTGGGTATTAGGAATCTATTTACCGTTTTCTGTGGAATGCATTGATCACGGTGACGGATAGTGGGAGTACGGGGTCAAAGGGTAAAGATTACGTGTTTCTCACGGCGTTGTAGCTTGGAGGCTTACTTACCACGAGGCTACAGGCGAACCGCATTGAGCGCGACGTCGCGTTCCCCACTCCATGATCGATCCACTCGACCTCGAGCACGATCGTGAATCCACAGAGAAGGAACGGTGGAGACACACGACCTGAGCGCGGAGACCACCAAGCACAAACAGACTACGAAGGAACGAATATCAAGTTCACCGTCGTCTTGCTAGCCAGCAGACGATGCTCTACGCGGTTCTTTCTGTTCGTGTTTGCTTTGCCATCGATCAGACGGTCCATATTTAGGCACGCGCCTATCCTTTATCTGAAGGAAAAGTGAACTAGATTCAAGGGCGACGTTGATTGTGCCCAGTCCCGTCTGTCCTCCGGAGCTGGACGAGTTCGTTCATAGGTCGGTGGGTATAACATACATTATCGTTGCCTTGACTAATTCGGTCAGCTTGCAGGATGCGCTAGTGTATGAGCCTGCCGTAGACTGCTACACGTCCCACTCGAAGCACCTACGTCGAAAGAGCAACTGACACTCTCAAGCATCGTCCTATAATCCACTGCCTCTGATTCTACTATCCACTGTCAACCCTCGCCGACTTCGACCCGAATGACTTAGGGTGGACGGTCCGATTCGAGTACTAGATGGCCTGCTTTGCGGAATTCGGAGGTGAAGACGAAGTGGCGCTCAAGTATGTCATACTCTTTCGTGCGTTTCACATCCACTCAAATTACCATAATACCAGACTCTATCTATACAAGAACGAGAACGCGCTCCCCCTCTCCTATCATAATCTTCAAATGCGCCGTTTTGCCCACTTTTCCCGTGGTTGGGGAATCGGTGAGAAGACCTTTGAGAGTATTGGAGTTGGATGGCACGGCAGTAAGTCTCATCATATCGTGTCTCAGGCTCCCAGACATCGTATGCTTACAGAACTTCTCGGGCAGGCCTCCGGTTCCACGCTCGCGTTGCTGGCACATACCCCAATCATGCGGGGACCGGGTGCTCGGACGTTCGGACTCACGCATTGAACCCCAGTCCTGCCCTGCAACATCAGGGTCATATTACTACATGGCAGCACGTTGTACCCAAGCTAGACGCGAGTGGATTTCGGCGAGCGAGAGTACCTCGCAGAGAGTGAATGCTACGCCTGGATATGCCCATGAATGGAGGGTGGATCACTTGAAGATCGTGTTAGAGGTATCTATTTTGTTTGTTCAAGACAGACGTATTTATAGTTGACATGTTTCGGCAGCTCTATATGCGATCGTACGAATTATTCAAAAAGTACAGCTCGCCTACGAATCAAGGACGGTTAATCTTGTGGATCGCGTTTCGAATCGCGCAAACGTATTATGAGTCTGGTAAAATCGAACCGGCGAACCAGTGTCCGTGCCTGGAATCGGTGTAGGAGAGTCGAGACGCGAGGATTGTCGATATGACGTTGGCAGAGGGCATAGATAGGATGTGTTCCTGTGGTCAGTGACCTGGCGCTGACCTGGCGTTGACCTGTTTGAATGTTTCTAACTAGATCTTTGTAGAACACGTTCTATCTCGCTGGAGACCAATTCTCTGATTTTTGTCATATCGAGCCGGCTGTCGTGGAGGACAATGGGCAGCGAGCACCTTCATGGAGCGGGGCGCGTTTCTACTTTGCGAATTTCTGTCAACTTTACTACAGGATTCTATCACGGCCCCTACGCGTATCCCACTCCCACCCTTCCAACCTCTCCGCGACACCCTCGTCGCGATTCCCGACGTCCCCGCCACCACCTTTCTTTCTCTTGCCCACTTCGCAAGTTCGCATCCCCGCTGTCCGTAGCGTCCCGCTCCAGCGTAAGTTCCTCTTGTTATTTGCGCACCCGCGCACTACTCCCTCTCACAGGCTTCGTCCAAATTTTTCATACTTCAAATTTTGTCAGACGCTGCTCCACTCCAGCCTGTCGTTCGAGCGTAGCTGTTCGTTGCCCAGCCCACCCTCACAGCTCGCTCGCCCCGACAGCACAGAGTCCGGCTTCGGGCAGGAAAAGCCTCCGGCTTTTCGCCCACCCACGTACTAGTTTCACTGATCTCCTGTATCTACCCTTACGCATGTATACTCTTTCTTTGTCCGAGACGCAACGACGCTCGAGCAGGTGACATGACTCGGGCTGTCGAATCAGTGTCAGCCATGCTTATTCAATGTTGTTCACACACCATATACAGTTATAGCGCCACCTCTTTTCCTGCAACCGACGCCTTCCATGGGCAACTACGGTCAATCTACCAAGTACAGGGCCGAAAAGGCGAGATTACTGTATACTAGGTGCTATCGACCGCCAGCTCGAGGACTCCATGGAGCCCAGCAAGGAATGCGAGGTCCTCCTAGGTCAGTCCATCTTCCGCCATCTCTTTCTCTTTCCAACTGCCTCGTCCATCCCCCTTCTGTCTCTTTTGCTCGTGCCGACCCGACCTCTTTCTTTCAGGTTCCAGTGAGTCGGGCAAATCCACAATTAAGCAGATGAAGATTGCCCTATAGAACAGCTTTGAGTTCTCCATCTGTGAAGCCGTTTCACCGACAAAGAACTCAAACCCTAGTATCGACCGACCATACACCGCAACACACTCGAAAGCGCACGAACTATCGTTCTCGCGATGCGAAAGATCGGATACGATTGCGTCGATCCATCCAATCGCATGCGTCTCCACCCGTCTCTTTTCGGTAGTCGAATATTCGGTCTGCATTGACAGCAGACCGCATATCTGACTACCAAATTGACCCTTCACCCTCGTTCATATCTTCTTCCAAAACCACACAAGCCATTCACCAACTGTGGAAAGACCCCATCATCCCCGGGCCAAAGCTCATCCATGACGGCAGTGAATTTTACCTCATGAACAATGCAATGTACTAGTCAGTACAAAATTCATCATATATATTTTGGTCCGTTCTCACCTTTCTTGTCTCACTGGCAACTTCTTCACTGACATTCTGCAAATAGGTTCTCTGAATCACTGCCCGAGTGAAATGACATTTTACGAGCCTAATATCCAAAAATGACAGGCCCCATCACAGAAACAAGGTTTACAATGGGCCAGCTACAGTGGGTCTTGTGCTCTCCTACTTCAGAGAAGTCCGCATATGTACCCCGTACGGGAGACCATACGCACTCCAAGCGTGAGTACGCGTAACTTGTTCCCTCGACTGCGGTTCCCTGATGCTACAGAATACAGCCTGAAAAAGCCCTCGAAAGAACCACGATCCGCTGGCTTTGCCAGCGATGCGACTAGAGGGGAAGAATGGTCATATGCTCCGCTCCCTTTCTCGACTCTTTCCAGGTTATACGTGTTTGACATAAGTCTACAATGTTCAGAACAAAAAAAGTGGTGGATCAACTGCTTTGGAGACGTTACGAGCATCGTATTTTGCACAGTGCTCAGTGAGTATGATCAAGTGTCGCTTGAAGAGAAGAACCTTTTTCTTCCACGCATTATTCTTTGTCGGGTCACAAGTATTTTTTCCCGTTCTATTATGCTTTTCGAAGTTGTGGGCAACTAGCGGTGGTTCCTGCGAATGTCTATCATCTTGATCCTCAACAAGATCAATGTTTTCAAGATCAAGCTACTCGAGGTGTGCTACTCGACGGAACACGTTACCGGTCTTTCCCTCACTCCTTATTAGGTTCCGTTGGTGAAATATTTCCCAGAGTATTTGGGCGGTGCTGATGTCGAGTCGGATCGACACGGCCACAAAATATATACTCTAGAGATTTATGCAAACAAAACGGGCTGTCTCTGAGCTCACAATTGGTTTGCTTACAATAGGCAACGGATGAGACAACCATTCCATTCAATTAGTATCTGCCGTGGTGAAGGAAACCATACTGCTTAGTCAGCATCGCGTGACCACTTACATAAGTGTTGTCTCTCATATTTTACTTGCTACTTTTCCAAGTCACGTGACCCGCTTAGTCATCATCACGTGACCTGTACCTTTATTATTATCATACCACTTTACACTTACCATATTAGCTAGCACTGCTTATCCGGACCAGCCCTAAGTTGGTCTGTGCGCACATGTCATTAGTATAAATACTTGAATG